>JANTPZ010083885.1:0-15766 GCA_025593235.1 Vachellia pachyceras
CTCTCGCAGGACGCAGATGGAGTTATGTGGCGTCGTGGGCTCGTGCCTCGTGGCGAATAAGAAAAAAATTTAAAAAAAAATAAAATGAAATCGGGCTAACCCGCCAGCCCGCGGGTTAGCCCGATTTCAACCCTGGCCCGTATTAGTCGGGCCTGTGCAGCCCGACTTTTTACGGGCCCCAAATTCCCCAACCCTAACCCTGTTCAGCCCGCGGGTTGGCGGGCTCAACCCGCGGGCTGAACCCATATTCCCACTACTAAATACAAGGGACCTGCATCACTCAACAATTTTGGAAATGTTGGAAAATGAGATTCCTGAAATCAGTTTCTGACAAGATAAAACAGAAGCTCCCAAAGAAGAAAGTTCATCTGAAAACCCATTGAATTTCTTCAAGGGTTTTTCCTTTTGTCTCAGGGACCCAAATGACGACAAATATCAAAGTGAAAGCGCATATAACCGCATATATGGTGAAGGTTCCTGCAGACAGCGTTCATTTTAGACTTTCAGTTAATAAGAAAATTTTAACCTCCAAAAAAGGAGATAGAGGGAAGGCATACTGACCTCCAGAGCTCCAGTCCAAAAGCCAATTTGCCGTCAATGTAACCAACCAGGCAAACAACCAATTAGCAAGGGTAGCAACACTTCCCGCAAGGCCTTTAATGTTGAGTGGAAGAATCTACAATACCAATTTTACAATGCATCAGATCTCACTGAAAATGCACCAGTAACAAAGAATATAATTTCGTTATTTACAATCTGTGACGTGCCAAAAGGAAGCGCCACCCCAAAAGTATAATCTTGTGCCGAACATCAGATTCCATAAAAAATGTTTGTTATATGGGACTTCTTTTGCTGCAAAGAAATTCATACAGCATTGATTTATTTATTAAAAAGCACTAGTTAATTCCCGTGACCCCAGTATTGGTCTACTGGAGTAAGTAGAAGCAAATATGTAGATTCACAGAATCTATTTCTACTATTCAAAATACTTGTAGAACAGCCAGAGGTGCAAGAAACCGGAATTTTCTCCCGGGAAAGAATCACTATGCCTATGAAGGAAGGTTACGAAATGCAGTACCTCAGACATTATAATCCACGGAATGGCTCCCATCCCCACAGAGAAAGCAACAACCATAGCCTGAAATAATGGGAGGTTTAAAATAAAATATTTCAATTAAGCATTTAAAAGACTTTTTGCATAAACTATGTGAATATATCACATACCACAACTCCAGCCACTGCTATGATGCCCAATATCTTATATAAAGAAGACTCGTCTGATATGAAATCCTGAGAGCAATGAAAGAAACATAACTGGTTAGAGAAAAAAACATCAGTAAAGACATAAAGGACATTATCTAAGCTGTTCATGATGTGCTTGTGATTTCTTTCTCCGAATTAACAGCTAATCTATAGGCACATGTGCCTGCATGCATGCTTGGAGCAGATAATGTATCTTATTCGTATCACAGTACAGTTTGTGATGTTATCACCTTTATATAGAATGAGACAGCAACAACTACTAGACTAACGGCCATTCCAGCAGAAGAGACCTGCAATTGAAAGTTTGAAACATGAATAATCAAAGTCTTATCCACCAAGCAGATACATATTAGAGTCAATTACTGTTTCTCTCAATTCGATACTCCAAATACACATGGACAGACTTTAATTTGCATGACCAAAGTGAGAAAAGAGTAACAATTCAGGGACCAAATTAAGAGGCTGTGCCTCAAAGGAACAAATTGAAAGGAACATTTCTTTCAAGGATTAAATAACTAATTTACCCTGTATGTTATTAAACATGATAAAAAAATTATCACACTCACAATAAGAAGCAACCTGCGACCAGATTTGTCAGCCAACCACAAAGTTATACAGGTGGCGAGAACCTGGATCACATATAAATATATAATCAGATCATGATTTAAGGGTTAAAAAAATGGTAAACCATGCTACAAGTTTCCTTTCAGCTAAACCTGAACAGCACCAAGTCCACATGTGGCTACATTGCTTGAGCTAATCCCTGTTTAAAATATGTTAAAATGATGAGTTAAAAAGCATTTTATATTAAGCAAGACTAGAAATGTATGTACATGTCATCTAAAATAGGCTCCACTTTTTTGCTGACGTGATGATACCCTGATTCTGTGAATTTGGGGAACTCAGACAAATTGTTTGTTCTTAACACAATAAAAATATTTAGATTATCATAGGGGAACAGCCATTACCAGACATCTGATGAGTGCATTAGATAATTTTGTAATATTTTTCTAAATTTGAATTAAGCTGTTCACTGAATCGTACAGGGTTTGCTTTAGGCCAAACAAACACGAAATACCGATCTAGTAAAAATGAGTCATGGTTTTCTACCAGCGCTTTCAAAGATGGTACTGGAATAGAACAGAACGCCATTAATCCCAGAAAGCTGTTGCAGAATGAGAAGTCCATTTCCAATCTACACGAGATGAGGTAGAAAAAAATGTTTACTCTCTAATAACTCATCCTTGCACAATCTAACTGTTGGGTAGATGGATGGAACCCAATGCTTTAGAAAGATAATAAATACCATTAACGGAAGCCAATATCTTCTTTGTTTGAGTTCTGCAAATCGAATTGTAGTTCTTCTGCCAGAAGATGTAACAGCCCTCTATAAAAAGACTCCAAAATACAATTTAGCCTTGTGACTCAGTAAATGCATATCTGAAAGTGGAAATGTAAGGATCATTGATTGTAACCAGATTGTAAATCCGTATTACCTTAATTTCACTAACTTCAACAGAGATATCAGTATCAAACCCTCGGAGCACTTGCAAAGAAGTTTCAAATTCTTCTGTCATGCCCATTTTTGCCTGTAATTGGAAAACGAAATACAGATCAAGAATATATGATGTTAAGTCAGATGACACAAGGAAAACGTTGATTTGAGAAGTTTACCAGCCATCTAGGAGATTCAGGAATGAAAAATAAACCAGGTATTAATATTGTGCACGGCAGAATTCCTACAAGAATAAGGGCATAAAATTAATTAATTTGAATTTGCTAAACTTTCTTTTTCCAGTGACAAGAGAGGGCCCAGGGGGCCAGTTATTTACCTCTAACTTTATATACAAGTCAAAATTTTGTTGCAATGCCATAC
The DNA here is from genome assembly GCA_025593235.1 of Vachellia pachyceras. NCBI lineage: Eukaryota > Viridiplantae > Streptophyta > Magnoliopsida > Fabales > Fabaceae > Vachellia > Vachellia pachyceras. The sequence continues at coordinate 3,140 of JANTPZ010083885.1, forward strand.
CACTTCTGGAAGGATAAGTGCGGATACTTAATTGTCATAAACTAAGATTCTATAACAGCACGGATATGCTAATCTACATTGGCTCATTTTGGTCCTTTCAAATAGTTTGAGCCTGGGCCAAACCAAAATGCAGGGAATATCGTGATTCTAACACACTAGTGTGTAAGTTCAAGTTATAGAGTTAAACGCATAGTGTAAAGCATATATGTATAAGAAATCAGAAAAAATAGATGAGATGTCGTTTTCAAATTAGTTAGCCAATTCTGGTCAAATATGCATTTTAGGGATCAAATCTTAAATGAGAAAAATAATAACAAAACTTGTTGAGAATGAATGCCCCTAAATTCATAGTTTTATACTGGCAAATCAATGAATAAAAACAGATGAGGAAATATCAAGTATATTGAAGATGAGCCATTACTTTTCCTCACTATCCGGTAGGTAAAAAATATTAAATTTACTATAACTCCAAAACTTGGGTGAGTCAAAATTATGTTTACAGAAAACACATCCATTCCGATGAAATGGATAATTCACCAACCCACAAAATCTTTTAGAGGATTACCTAGAACTGCAAGTATTCTCCACTGAACAAAGAGGCCAAGCAAATAAGCCAGCATAATGCCAATGGTGACAGACAGCTATGAAGAAACAAGAATGCCCCTCATATCAGTTATCCGTTATCAAAACATCAATCCAGTGACCCCTAGCTGATATTAACCAACCTGGTTGACTGAAACTAGAGCTCCCCTCAAGTTTTGAGGTGATATTTCAGCTATGTATACTGGTACCTGTGATTTTTGAGCAAGAATATGCATTCAAGAGTTTTGTCTCACACAATGCCACAAACACACCAAAGAGAAAACATTTGAGTTACCGTATAAGATATTACTCCAACACCGAATCCATCCAACAGCCTTCCTAGATAGAGAAAAGAAGAATCCTGCAGGACGACCAACAGGTAGAATAAGACAAACTCACGTTTGCAGGTTAGTTGGCTTAAGATTTGCTAAATAAGATAAAACCCGAAAAATTAGATGATAGATACTTACTTTTGCAAACGAGATTATCAGCCAGCCAATAATGTTAGGAACCGAAGCAATCATTAAAGCCTGAAATTTAATGCAACAAAATACAAGAAGTCATTGCTAGCCCAAGTTAGGAGCCATCAAAATGTGAAAGGAAATGCATACAAAAGAAATTATTCCTACCCCTTTTTGGCCTATGTACTCAGCAATCTGGCCGCTAGTTATTGCTCCGACCATGGCACCTACATTGGATAGAGAACCAAACAGAGAAAACTGCACAAGAAATATAAGTTAGGAACTAGAAAGCTAATATTATACAGGCCCAGATGGGATGGAATCAATCCACGGCGATTCAAACCTCGGAGACTGAAAGTTTAAGATCTTTGATGATGGCAGATTGGGTGGGGGATGTATAACCCGCCTAAAAGAAATACCAAAGTCAAAAGCAAGTATCAAAAAATTTTGACATTCTTGATGTGGATGGTCATAAACAAGGAAAACCGTCAAACAAAAATCAACCAACATTTGAAAGAAAACAAGATAAATCAACCGACATTATTTTTATCCTTTCTTTTTTCTTACAAGTCCAACGAAATAAATGGAGCTAAGCTCAGTTGTCCGAGTAGGCAGTTACTTTTCTAGCATGAAGTCAAACGATAGCAAAGAAAATTGCGGGCATGCTAATTCATACCGTAAAACCAAACTGGATAGGACCCAAAGCGACTATGAGAACGCATGCGACGACGGAGATAGCACTGTCGCGAATGGCCTGAGAAGAACCCATCAAACTGGATTGCCGCGAATTCATTCGGTACCAGCTTCCCGTGTGGAGGAATGGTTTCCTGAGATCTCTTGCTTCGTCGGAGTCACTCATATTTGTGTCTGATGAACTCCTGATCAGAGGCCGGAATGGATTTGTTCGAACCAAGTTGACCCGGAAGGGGGGTGGAGTTTATATGGATGAGTAAGGGCCGACTCTCTTTCGTTTTTGTACCATGAACGGAAGTGGTTCAAGCAACAATTTAATACTTAATTCCGTCTCTGACACAAGAGTGAAGCCAGGGGGATTGCATTTACGCGCAGGGTGAGCTGCCAACCTTTCGTCACCATCTGTAATTCTCAGCTGTGTCCGTAAAATTCACAATGTTCAAGCCTCCGGTCTACTCCCACCGGTATTCAACCATGCATGATATATCAAGCTGCATAGGGACAGGTGGCCTACGGTCAAGTTCGAGGCTTTCTTCTCATGTTTGGATAATGTTTGTGTTTGACATTCCATATCGAAGAAAATTTACTGATTTTAAAATACTTTTATAAATTTTAAAATATTTTTTACGAAATTTAAAATGTTTGCGAGGTTATATCAAAATTTTTTATCTATAGATAATGATTTCAAGTTCAAGAGTTCACAAAGTCAAATCACTTCTAGATCCTTGCTCTGCTCATGTCTTATCTAGCATTTGTTGATGAGCAAGATCCTCGTCCGCCTTTTTTCAGATTATCTCATTCAAACGCAATTCGGTGGCATTTTTTTTCCCCACTGGGAAGACAAGTGTTTCTTTGGTTTTATTTCTCCATGTTGTCCAAGCTCCATTGTTGGTTGGTCCTTTTTTTATTAATAAAATAATTTCGATCTCGATTTTGTTGGATTTTGGTGAAATATTCAAATGGCCACGTGATTCTTGAGATCATGTGACAGAGTATTATTTCGTTATTCTGTACAGGTGACTAATTCTTCAGCGATCGTGTAAGCAATTGCCAGAGCACGTAAGGGTAATCACACCAAAAAGATTATAATTATAAATGAGCAGTGTAAACTTATCATCATTTTCACATTAAAATGTTGCCAAAGCACGTAGAGTCAAGGAGTTTGTCTTTAAAGGATCTATATTTCGAATCTACTCCCAATTGAAAATGAATATTTTTTTAAAAGGTTACATAAAATTATCAATAAATATAAGTATCCTTTTTAAACAAAATTTTTAAATGATATAAAATTCTAAATATTTGAGGGAATTTAGTCACATTTAGATGCTGCGGAAATATTATTTACTTAAAAGGGACGTCCCGTGTCTGTCACATGGGCAGGGTCATAATGCGCAATGATTGACATGAATGGCTGAGGCGCATGAGGGTATAATTGACTTTTTACAAAAAGATAAGACATAAAATTCACTTAATATATTTATCTTCTCCAATAAATTAATTTATGGAATCCACCGGCGAAAGCAGTAACTAATCTCATTCATTGATTGTTCGGCACCTCGATAGGTGGGACAGCTGGCCTGATTATTAAGAAGCTGCATGCTTAAGGCAAGATTTGAATCTCTGATTTTGTATTTATCTTTTTTTTGGTTGCCCACCCGGTTCACCGGAGCTTCGCTCCGACTACGTCCGGATCCGACCCGCGTCGCGCACCTGGCATGGTGGGTGAGTCTCCCAACGGTGGCTGCTGCATACACAAGACTCGAACCCGAGACCTTGCTTAAGCTGGAACAAGCCGCTTACCACTTGATCCAACCAGCCGTTGGTTTGTATTTATCTTTATTACATTGTAAATGATTAACTCATTTCGTTAGATGAGCCCATTGTTGGGCCAATGTTTTCTCTGGGGTTTGGAATGAAACTTTTCATCATAGCCCACGGAGAAGGCCCTGCATACAAAGCTCACTACCATGACAGGTGAGGCCCAGACAAAGGCCTGAGGTCCAGCCAATTGGGCCTGTGAAGCCCATATAACTAGGCTGGATAGGCACAAGTCACGTGTAACACGAGCTGCGAGGTGGCGTTGTAGGAGAGGAGTAGACCCCCCAATAGGTGGAGGAATTTTTGGTGTTGGGCGAGAAGCCGCACACCGAGCTACGTTCAAGGCTTCAAGCTAGTGAGAAGAGAAAGGGAGGGGAAGGAAGGATTTGATTAGAATTCAATTTCTACGAGGGATTGCATTTGCATCCTAGTTACCGAAATCGTGTCTTCCCATAGTTTTTCACACTCTGAATTCGATCGCGTCCATTTTTTTCACCTCGTATCGTTAAACCTTGTCTTTGTTCTGACATCGCCGACGTCGACGACGCCGTCGCCGTCACCACCATCATCTTTTTCCCGCCTGTCACTTCTGGCTGTTCCACCGTCTACCCGATTTTAGAGGGTTTTGATTGAATCCCTTGCAGATGGGAGAACAAACCCAAGGTCAAGGACAGACCCAAACCCGAACCCAGAGTCAGCCTCAGTCTAACCAGGATTCTGCCCCCATCTCCATTGCCACGGCCAATTCAACCACTACAACAACCGCCACCGTCGCCATTGCTACCATTGCACAGGCTACGCTAACAGAGTCCGAACTAAGTAATGCTCCTTCGCAAACCTATGCTCCGCCTTCCAAAATCCCCTTACGCCCTCGAAAGATCCGGAAGCTCTCTCCGGACCCAAGCAACTCTCCAATCGCCCCCGCGGATAACCCAAAACCTATCTCGATCACCACCTCTGCTAAGACGACTGGCGGCCGGAACAACAAGAATGTTCAGCAACGAACTCAAATGGTTCCCAGGATCGTTGCTAGGTCACTATCTTGCGAAGGCGAGGTCGAGATCGCTCTGCGCTACCTTCGAAACGCCGATCCACTTCTTGCTCCTTTAATTGACATTCACCCGTCTCCTACCTTTGACAATTTCCACACTCCATTTTTAGCTCTAACGCGTAGCATTTTGTATCAGCAACTGGCTTATAAAGCTGGTACGTCAATCTATACCCGCTTCATCGCACTTTGTGGAAGCGAAGCTGGTGTTCTTCCAGAAACCGTTCTTGCCCTAACTCCTCAACAACTTCGCCAGATTGGAGTATCGGGCCGAAAAGCTAGTTATCTTCATGATTTGGCCAGGAAATACCAGAATGGGATATTATCAGATTCAGCCATTGTAAATATGGATGATAAATCGCTTTTCACTATGCTCACGATGGTTAATGGGATTGGATCTTGGTCTGTTCACATGTTCATGATTTTTTCTCTCCACAGACCGGATGTTCTTCCAATTAATGATCTCGGTGTTCGCAAAGGGGTTCAACTTCTTTACAATCTTGAGGAGTTGCCGCGACCTTCCCAGATGGACCAATTATGTGATAAATGGAGGCCTTACCGGTCAGTTGCTTCTTGGTACATGTGGAGATTTGTCGAAGCAAAGGGAACTCCTTCAAGTGCCGTGGCTGTGGCTACCGGTGCCAGCTTGCAGCAGCACCAGCACCAGCAGGAGCAGCAACAACCACAGCACCCATCGCAGCCACAGCTTCTGGATCCCATAAATAGCATGTTTAATCTCGGGTAAGATTTAATATTGGTTTTATGCTTACTCTTTCAAGCATCTTTTAGTATTGTGACTGAAGCATGAGTTGGGTCTGCTTGGTACGCAGAATAGAATGGAAAGAGGAGAATGGAAAAAAAGGATTTTGGGGATGAAGGGTATTTTGGAATAAGTTTCATTAATGGACCATTTTTGTAGCAAAACATCTTGTGAAAAATGAAACCAGTCCAAGAAAACACTTTATAAAGCGTAACTGAGGAATAGATGAGATATACAATTCAAATTTAACACTTTCAATGAAATTTTATGATAGAACTTAATTGTTCAGATTTTCCTTTTCTGGGGTCAGCAAAATCGTATTATGCTCCTCCAGTCCTATATGTTGGACTTAATGTGTAGTCCAAATCACACTATTAACTAGGTCCTATATTTAGTATTAGAGGTAGTATATATTTTTAAAAATTAAAATTTGGCATGTGTACCTGTCATGTGTTGGCAATGTGTTGTGTTGTTGCTGGTTGACAACACTTTTCAAAATAGACGTTTGAATGTTTGCATGCTATATAGATGGCATGAAATGGTCGAGTTGAAAGAAATGATAGGGGAATCAAGCTATCCTCTTATGGAAGAAGAATTTTGAAGGATTTGGTCAGGTGTTGTTGCTACATCTATCTCGAAGAATATGAATTTTGGTATTCTCTAGTGTTGACAAGAACTTGATAATGGATAAATTCTGCTACTATTACATTATGGCAAGAAATTACTGGAGAAGGAAGTTGGTAATTTAATATGTTAGTGTAGGGAAGTTTTCCATGAACGAGTACATCGTCATATCAATATTTGCCCAAGTGCAGTTGATAACTTTAATTTTTCTTAATAAAGAGGATTTGGACCTGTCAATCAAGATTTGATGCTGATAGTTCCTTCCATTTATGGATATATATGTGTTTCCTGCATTGATTGTAATGAAGAGCTTCCATTTCTCTATTGAAGAGAGTGGCCTACATCAAATAAGAAATACTAGAGAAGGAAATAAAAACCGATGAAAGACAAAGAAAGAAAACCAACATATTGAAAAGGAGAAACCCGGGGGGGGGGGGGGTACAATTACTTTACAGGATATGGTAAGATGGTCCTCTCACACAAGAATTTCCATCTCTTAGGGTCATGGTTGTTCCTGTAGTAGTCTAGTCTGTCTTTATTTTCACCACTGAAACTGCTCTTTAACCCCTTGTTTATTCTTCCCTAATCCTCCTCATCCCTTTTTATAAATGATAAAGAACCTCGCTTAATCCCATGAACTTGACCATAAATTTTCTGCTTCAGCTACTGTTTCCTAAAATTTGCTATCAAATCTTGACGTTTCCTAATGAGGAATTCTGTTGAACTGTATAAGCTACTTATCCATTAGTTCTAGATGTTTAAATCTTACTTTTAGGTAGGTGGGAATTCAACTAGAGGTATTGGGCTGTTGGTCAATTTTCAATGTACGATATCTAATCTTTAGAACTCTCAGCTAACTCATACAGGCATTTTAATGTGGCGTCTGTATTGGATTAGTGTATTAGTCCTTTTTATTACCAGAATATATAATATCTATGTTATTTAGTTCAGAATATTTGTTATTATTTGGTGCAATTGTTGATTGTTAGAATTAGCTGTAACTGTTGCAACTAACTGCTCTAGCCATAAGATGGTGATCGGGAAGCCAAATTAGTCTGATGAAAATTGAATAATCTTGACCGTTAGACATATGACAGTTGGATATCCAGTGTAGCAAGCATACTGAATAAATTATAATGATGTTGGTATGTCTTTCTCCTGGTAAAAATGGAAACAAATAAAGTGACTAAAGTGCTACTTTTCAGCTTCTGGTAATCGCATTTTTTCTTCTAAGATGAGCAAAATGGAAGAGAGACTTGATTAAGGATTGAATGTTGGTCAAACCCTCATGTATTGTTTTGGATTACTGGGCTGAATTCTGGTGCTACAAACGCGCCTTACATTCTGGATGTTCGTACACATATCTGTCTGAAGTGTAAAGCAGGAGTACCAAGTTACTTATTCTAGTGGACATCCTACTTGTATTTTTTATCTATGCCATGCTTCCTTTTTTGTCCCAAAAAAAAAAAATCTTGGCCTTGCCTTTTTGCTCTGTTTGTGTCATGGGTATGATGTTTATTCTCGATCTAATTTCACCTGGTTTTGTTACCGTGAAGACAGGACTGATCAAAGTGGGGTTTCTTCCTCAGATGTTGGATGCTTTATTACAATGCTTGTTTGGTGTCTTTTCAGATGTTTATTTCCTATATCGGTTGATTCCGTATGATGTTTACTTTTGTGGCTTGCCAACAGATAACGTGCTCATGCATGTCTCATCTTTGGTGTCATGTGACATACAGGGCTGCCTGTGCTTGGGGACAGTGATTGAGGTTGAAATGAGAAGTTTGTCAAGAGATTCCATTGACTGCCTTTTGGCATACCAAAGTTGCAAAGCCAAGCCATGAAGTGAGTGTACTTAATAGAGGATCTTAGTGGTACAAGTTGGATAATCTGAGCATTGAAGCATTAGTGTAGGTTAAAGCATTAGTGTAGGTTAAGTAAATCTGGTGCATGATTCAATAATGAGACAATCCCTAAGTTAGGTCTATTCTGTTGACGAAGTTGTAGGACGCCTGTTTTTTGTGAAGTCGTCTTTCATAAAGACAGGGCTTATTGGAGTGCAGTGCTTCAGTGCGTCTGCCCCATCCATTGTGATTCTTGAGTCCTTTGTACGTGGTCCTGTTTTGTGCTAGTGGATGCCCATTTTCTGCACATGCTCAAATACAGTTGGTGATCCCCTTTCTCGTCCTTCCTCTTATTATGACCCATGATCACATGATTACATTAAAGTTATAAAAACATACAAAATTTAATAATACAACTGGCAACAAAGTTCAAGTATATACGTTACAATATTAACAGCCTTTTTTAAAGCTGTTAGCCTACTCGAGTTTTAAGTGTAATTTGCTGTAACTTCTACTGTATATTATTGATTGTTGAGCTTGTGGTTTTTTTGGTTGAAAGGTTTACTGTGTGTTGTTTGTCAAATATTCAGAATCAATTAAAAAATTATTTTTACACAAGTTGGGATAAAGCTCGCTCATATATTTATCTCAGATTATGTAAAATTATTTTAAAAAGATGTTAAAAACTGAATTTATTATGATCGTACCTTTAACATTTGAAGCACGATTAACACGAGAAATTAGTTTTGTGAATAGTTTCACATATATGCGGTTATTGATTTTATAATTGATATTGATAAATTGTCTCGTCCCATCTCCAGATTTTTTTTGAAGATAATCCTTTTAAATTTTAATATGACGTGATATTTGAAGCCAAGAGCTCAAGAAAACAAAGCTCAGGTGGAGTCAACCAACAGAATAATTTTGTTCTGAATCCCTGACAAAAAAGATTGTATATATGAGGACAATTGCAAGTTTATTTATTTATGCTTGGCAATAGAAAAAAGAAAGAAATCTTCATGACCGTGCCAATCACAATCACTTGAACAGTTATCGGAGGTTGACAAGAAAACGCTTCAACATGGTTTTATGGAAAGAAATTGGATGATGGATCTATACAGAATAAAATGTTTCTAATTTTTTTGTAATAAGCGTCCACATTTTTAAACCAAAAGAAAATCCCTACATCTGTCACATACCGCAGTTCAACCTTCTGAGTTTTGATAAAGCTCTCAAGAACCGGCAAAAGGACTTCTGTTAGAAAACCTTTGAAAAACATGCAAAATTTAAACTCCAAAGTTAGTCTGTGTTGGCAGATTTTTCAGAGCAAGTAACATAAAACAAGTCACAATGGTTGATTGAATCAAGTTGTAAGCAGTTTGTTTCAACTTAAATAAATTATTGAGTTCGAGTTCTTGTGTATGCAATAGTTACCATTGAGAAACTCATCCACCATTTTTAAGTACGTGACGCAAGTCGAATCCGGATTAATTGGGGCGAAGCTCTGAAAACCAGAAAAAAAAACACAAAACAAGTCATGATGTACACAAGGTACAATTCATTTTTCCAAGAAGGAGGAAGAAGAACACAAAATTGGAACTCAGATGAAAGCATATTTTCCTGACAATTCATCGGAAACCTGAAGCTCAAAAGAAGAGAGGGAGGTGGCATTAAAAAAAAAAGGAAAGAAATTTACTATCAGATCTCAAATAGAAGAATTAATGAATAAAAGGTCCTAAAGATTCACAAAATTACCATAAGGTTTCAGAAGTACCTGCTGAGGTTGTTATTAACAACCTTACCAGCCTTTACTAACAATCTCAGCAACTGCTCCTAAAACCTTATAGTAATTTTGTGAATATTTAATTCCTTTTATTCGTTAAGTTGAAATTTTAAAAGAGAAAGAAATTAGTTTTGGGCTTTTGGCAGACGGCGAAGCAGAATGCAATCCCATCACATACAACAACAACAACGCGACGCGATTGTGATTTGTAAGAGCAGCTCAAGGACCCGCACTGGGATATTCCCACCGAATATCTCTTTGTTCCTTCCTAGTTCTCTTAAATGTATCCTTATTAAAACTTATCCACAAAGATGATAGCATGCAGGGCATGCAGCCAGGAATCAAAATCCAGAACAAGTCCAACTATATTATGACTCCCTCAGGCCTCTCTGTCTCGCAATTCGCAAGCAGAGAGCACTCTCGGACTCCAACATGCACCACGAGAATTACGATCCTTCCTTCCCCGACCAACCTGTGGTCGACCAATACCTTCCTGTTTGGGCCAACCTACCCTCCTTCCGATCCAAGCCGGCCTTCATTTGGTCCGACGGAAACTCCAACCCCGCCACTCTCCTCACCTATTCTCAGCTCAACGCCTCAGTGAATCTCATTTCTTCTAAGCTCCTCGTTCCTTTACAGAGACGCGACACTGTCATCATCTTGTGCCCTCCGGAACTCCAACTTGTGAAACTCATCTTTGCGTGTCAACGTGCGGGCCTTCTGAGTGTCCCTATCATCCCCCCTCATCCTTCTTTTGCTCGTCACAATTATCAACATCTTATCAGAGCCTTTTCACAGACAAAACCTAAAGCTGCCTTAGCTCACCCTCACTATATCTCAAGTGTTCAAAAATACGTGTCTTCTTCTTCCCCCCACAAGGATGAGAACCTGGCCCGCGTGTTACAAAACGTACGTTGGATCTCTATTCACGACGATGACGACGTCAAAGATGGTAATGTTGCGATTTTAAGTAACCGTACTGCTGATTCCATAGCATACAATGGTTGCGGAGCAAATGAGGTGTATTTGGTTCAGTACACGTCGGGTTCCACTGGGATTCCAAAACCCGTGCTCATGACTGCTGGCTCGGCCGCCCACAACGTTAGAACGGCAAGGACTGCCTATGATCTTCATCCAAACAGTGTCATCGTCTCGTGGTTGCCTCAATACCATGATTGCGGTCTCATGTTTCTGCTATTGACCGTTGTGTCCGGGGCCACGTGCATCCTCACCTCCCCAACCGCTTTCACCAGTCGTCCGAGGCTCTGGCTTGAATTAATGTCGGAGTTCAAGGCCACGTGCACTCCTGTTCCTTCATTCACGCTGCCCCTCGTGATCAAGCGTGGCGGGCCACTCCAAGGAACCATTCCCATAAATCTTTCCAGCTTAAGGAACCTGATCCTCATCAACGAGTCAATCTACAGTGATTCAGTCGAAGAATTTGTTCGTTTTTTTACTCCATATGGGTTGAACCCCTCCTCCATTTCTCCTTCTTACGGGTTAGCAGAGAATGGTACTTTTGTTTCCACCGCTTGGAGGGTTAGTGATAGCTATTCTAGCTTTCCACGGCTTCCAGCTCACAGGAAGCTTCTTCCAGTTGCAAGGCTCTCCAATAATCCATCTCAAGAAGATATGGACATTATGGTTGTAAACGAAGAAACTTGTGAAGCGGTTGACGATGGGATTGAAGGAGAAATATGGGTTTCATCGCCAAGCAATGGATCTGGCTACCTTGGACATCCTTACTTAACGAGGGAGGTGTTTCATGCGAGACTAAGAAACACAGTGGGAAAGTGTTTTGTTCGAACAGGAGATACAGGGGTTGTACAAGGAGAGCAGAGGTTTCTGTTTGTAACTGGTAGGTGCCACGACGTTATAGAGGTCGAAGGTGGTCGGACGATTCAACCGCACTACATTGAGAAGGCGGCATATGAGAGGTGTCACAAGTTTCTGAGAGGAGGTTGTATGGCAGCATTTGAGATTTCAAAGACCATAGTACTGGTGGCAGAGCTGCAGAGGAATGAAAAGGATGAGGGGGTTTTGAAGAGAATTTGTGAAGAGATGAGAGAAGGTGTTGCGAAAGAAGAGAGGGTTGAAATAGGATTGGTGGCTTTGGTCAAGAGTGCGAGTGTTCCAAAAACAACCTCAGGTAAAGTGCAGAGATGGGCAGCCAAGGAGAAGTTTACAGAGGGCAAAATGACAGTAATGATGGAGATGAAATTCGGGAATGTAACATGTGGAGAGGCCCGAATATTAATGTCTCTTCTGTGAGGGCTACGTAATTTATATTTCATCGGCGGATTTTGTTTATTTGGCTTTTCTTGACAGATTGAATAAAACAGGTAGGATGTATATATAGTGCGGAAGTGCCAGAATTTTTAGCTTATTGATGTTAAAACGTTTGTACGCCTTGGGCGATGGAATTAAAGCCACCGCTACATTTAATAACTCTTGAATAATAAAGTAGTCTCGCCCAAAAACAGTGCAGCAAAGTTTGCTGTCGTGTCATCTCACCATCGAATGATATGTATTTTGGGTAAAATTGCTTAAAAGGACTGAATAGCATGCATATTTATCATTAACGATCGATCATATTTTTGCAACCTTCGATGAAAAAAAGAGAGAGAAAAGACTTCGAGTAATTTTGCAAAATTTTCAATACATCTTTACTTTTGTTTACTCATTAAAATATGTCTTTTCATAAAAATTAAACATAAAAAAATTTGAAAAAATGATAAAGAGGTCCTAAGCAAATAAAAAAATAATTAAAAGATCCTAAAAAATCTGATAATTATTGTCAGGTTCTATGGGACATTTTAACGATTAATTGGAGTTTGCAAAATTTCAGATTGCCTTAGTCATCTGTGGTCGGAGATAAAAAGAGAGAAGACAAATATCTATGTTGTTCTTTGCTCGAAACTGCGGCTCTGGGTTTCCGGAGATAAGTCTCAATGATCTGGCCATGACATTCTTTGAATCCGGTGATCGAGGTCGCTCAATTTCGCGACGCCATG
>JANTPZ010083886.1:0-65140 GCA_025593235.1 Vachellia pachyceras
ATTATATTGAGGTCAAAGTAAACAGTAAATAGATATGAAAAACAGCCAAAGATAGCGGTAGCTCACTCACATGATCTTTCATTGATTTTCCAATTGACGGCAGGTTTTTTATTTGGTCCACGCTTTCAATCTTAAATGGCAACTTCTCAATCACTGTAATAGCTTTGTAATAGCTAAAGGACCTCCGATCATCACCCAGTGCTTTAAAACAGCATTAGCACAATAAACAAGTGCCCAAGAAAAGTATAAAATAATGTGAGAATAATCTGCGTTATGTGAGACTTACCTCTGTATATGTTCACAAGTTTCCCAAATATCTGTGTTATGTTCTTGTTTAGATCGGGTGGACAGTAAGGCAAGGATGACTGTAATAATATACCCTTATTTATTAGAATATCTTCCAAAGAAGGCAACGCAAAAAGCTTAGACGCCATATTTGAATTATATGATTTAAATGGTAAGGCTTGTACTTCCAAAATTATTTTATATAATATATTTCAATTGTAAGCTTCTATATCTTACTGCCTCATTTTCAGCATTAGGGCTTTGAGGTCTTGTGTTTGCATAATTTACACAGCCAATAGAATCATCATGACTGCTTGATGTACTTGGTGATGAATATACTTCATTTTCTCTTTTATCTTCAGCAGTGTCAAGATTTACAGTTCCAGTATCCTCAGAAGAGGATTTGATCCTTTTGTTGGGTAATCCTTTATCATCACTGGAACTGTTTCCACCAACTGGTTTGGGACCCAAAGAATTATCAGGAACATTTTGATCTTTCAGGACCAACTTCAGTACGTACAAATCCTCAGATAGCTTCTCCCCCGATTTCAAGCAATCTTCCAACCATTGATAAAGAAGAACTCTCTGCATCAAAAATCATCAAAGCACTTTCTGAGTATATATACAAACCCACTGTGAAGTTTGAAGATGGGAAGCAGGTTCACCAAAGGACTAGACTTGCAATAGTTTCTAATAAAATTCCCCTATAGGATTATTACCAGTACAAAGCTCAAAAGAAAAACCAACCATGCAATATATTATTTTCTCTCATACACTTGTTTGCAAAAATCATAGCATCACACTTTTACAGAAAAATTAACAGCAAAGAAATAAAATCAGTCATTTTAAGTTTATTCCCCAAATAGCAACTTTCAGATGCCACAAGATACACACAATTCTGTTTTGACAATATAACAATTTCTTCAAGCAGCCCCAGCGAGTTCGAAAAGTATGATTATGAAAAATTAGCTTAGTTGAAGCAGAAGTAGGAAAAATCGGCTGACCCCTTTAAAACGCGACAAATGCTCACTATCCAATTGCTGGAGAAGGGAATCCGAGTCCATAGCCAAAATGTGAGTAACCCTTTTGGACAAACGCTCTTCAATGACAGCCCCCATTTGCGCCAATTTCTGCCTCCAAATCTTCAATAACAAAGCAGAAAGGAGAAACGAAAGGAAATTACCAAAATTGAAGAAGCATGGAACAAACAGAAATGTTGGTAAGAACAAAAACACACACAGACAAGTACACATTGACAGGCGTAAGTGTATGCGGCGAAACCTGCAATCGACGACCTTGGACTCCTTTTTCAACTAAGAAAACGACCATTCCCGAGAATATGCCATGAGGATGAGATGAACTTGAATTCTTCGTTGCTTTAGCCTTTGGCGCCATTGTGGCAGGTTCGCTCCAGAGAGGGGTTAGTGTGGTGGGTCGTCTTTTACATAACGCTGGAAGCGTAGCCGGTAATCAAATGAGACGGGTGACCAAGTACGTGTCCTGCGGAGGTAAAGCCAAATGGAATTTACATTGGATTTTTTCGTACCCAAAAAACTAAACTTTATCTAATCATATTTATAAATCATTTTATTAATTGTGTTGTGCAAACATACAATTCAATCCAACATTTACTTGATTTTATTATCATGTATTATTTTGAATATTAAATAATGATGCGGTTAAAAATTGTTAAATTTTAAAACAAAAACAAATTTTTCTTAATTTGTATAAAATACACCGAAAGCGAGCAATTGGATAGTGAGCATTTGTCGTGTTTTAATGATATTTAATTATATATTTAACATAACAACTAGATACTAGTGCTTTTTATAGAAGTTCTTCTATAATTTTTTCTTAGTTTTCTTATAAGTTTTTTAAGAGTTTCAATAAACATTCAATATTTTTCTCATATATGCCTATATTTAATAAGGTAGTTAACAATAACAATATTAAAATAAATTAAATTTTATGATAAATTTAACACTTTTAGTACATATGAAAGTCAGAAAGCTCTTATAATAAAAACACGAGGTAACTAATTTAAGAACATTAAGAAAGTTAATTATTTATAATAAATGAGTGTTGACTTTTTCTAAAGTATTATTTTTAATCATATATGTTAAAACTATCCCTTAATCAAACCCCTTAAAATGAATAATCAATAGAAATACTTTGAGGAAAAAATTATAAATTTAGAAAGCAAAGTAAACCCTTCATCTATTAGATTTATTTAATTAAAAGTTAAGGTAAATCTTGTATGTTAAAGTATTGTTTCGATGTTTCTATCATCCAAAAATATTTTACAGTACATTTAGCATTCTGAATAATTTCATGTGCGTTCAGTATTTTAAAGTATCTTGTAATTCATATATTTTTTTTTTGAGTAAATGATTCATATACTATTTTTAAGTGCACTTAGCATCTGAAATGTGCAAGGAGAAGGTTCAAATGCCCAAGGCCTCTCCACCAAAATGGTCCACCAAACATCTCTGAAATCCCAATCATGTTCCCCAAATTTTCAGCGTACCAAACTGATTCTAAATAAATAAAATGCATTGGTTAATTTAAATAAATATAACATGATGTCCCTAAAATACATATACATTATACATAAGTTTATAAATTAGGAAAATCAATTCTTTTGAAAAAAGAGATAAATATATTAGATAAAATGAATTGCAAATCTTATAGATTTAGGATGAAATTTAAGCTCAATCTTTTCCCAGAAATTTTAACCTCAATTAGTTTTTTATATTAGTCGAAGTATTAAAGTCTGAGTACAAATATGATGAGAGAGCCATGCCACAAGAAAGAGGGAAAGAACAAACAAATGCTTCCCATTACTCTCCCTATGTGTTTTTTTTTTTGTTCCATGTAAATGCTTCCATTACTCACTTAAGCTGGTTATTAGTTAATTTATGATAGGAGCCCAACTCATACAACTGTTATAAAAGATATTGATTGATAATAAGTTTTTATAATGTGATTTTTTTTTTACCATATAGATATATGTTATCCATCAGATACTTTAATTGGAAAAGGAGGCTTTTTTTTTTTACAAAGAACATTTTTTTTTGCAAAGCATAGATGTCATGCTACCAGATGCATATTAGTTTGAGGCATTATCGGAAAATAAATGCGGGCACTACATTGGTTCCCATATTGGTTTTTGTTAGGAATGTTTGCTTACATGCATGTTTGAATTAGCAGTAAAGGCTATTTTTCCAATGTGATTTACGACTTACGAGATAAGAATGTGGTAGGATGTTTATCTCGATTTACATTAACACAATTTTTAACTCTAATGTAAACTGGGCCTACGTAGGCATGCACCACATATTTTTTTTGTATAAACCATCCGGTATCCTGGGGTATCCTGGGTTCATTGCCCGCCCCAGACTAATCCGAACCCCCATGAGGAGACCTTGCAGTGGTGGCGAGGTACCGATGGAACAACTTCTTTGATGTTGCGTTAATTATCGTGGCTGTCACTCCCTAGGGTTCGAACCCTTGCCCTAAAAAATGTTGATAGTAGCCCTTGCCAACTCTACCAAACGCCCAGTGCATGCACCACGTATAATTGGGGGTGGGGGAACACAAGACAATGGGCCACGGAGAAGTTCACTGTGGATCATGATTAGTATTCAAGCCCATTAAATAATATATATATATATATATAGACACACACATATTATAATTAGTGAAATATGTTTTACATCAAGGAGGAGAGGAGAGGAGTGTCATGATATATATAATATTAACTCAGATTGGTCCAACATGTGTACATACATGTAGATAGAAAAACTGTGAATAGATGAGAAATATGATGAACTTATTAAGAAAGTAGAGGGAATAAAGATATTACAAAGTATGCAGAGAGAGAGAGAGAGAGAGAGAGAGAGGAATATGATGGGTTAAGGGCACTTGGGCTTGTTGCCATGAGTGAGCATATCAGTGTAACATCTGCCACACCGGTGTCTGTTGCCATAAGTGCCTGGCGGAACACACTTGCATCTCTCACAACACGTCCCACACGCTCTCAAGCATATCTTCGGCCTCGAGTGCATCTTACATCTCTCCCCGCATCTAACTCCACAGTCTACAGTATATACATACATATATAAAATCAGTCATATATCTTTATATAGAAAAGAGGAGGAGGAGGAGGAGGAGGAAGAAGAAACCATACTTATATATGGAAGAAGCCTTCTATTGCTGGGTCCTTTTACCACCTGCATGTATAAACCATTATTGAAGAGGCCATTAATAATGATGGTGATCAGAGAGAGAGAGAGAGAGAGAGAAGCATCATAATGGAACCTGGGGAGAGTGAGAGGGGTGGTGGTGGTCACTGATCTTGACATCATCATCAGATGAAACCTGCAGATTGATTAAACCAGAAGTACAGTGAAGAATATATACTTTGAAAGGTTTAACAGCAAAGATCTTGATCTCTCAAAGAAGATAATATCTATATATATATATATATAGTCTCTACCTGAACTGCAAAGCAAAAGAGCAATAATATTAAAGTGATCACAAGAACGAATCTTGAATAAGCCATCTCTCTCTCTCTCTCTATGTGTATGCTTCTCGCCCTGCTCTCTACAACAGTGTGTGCCCCAGCCACGGCTTTGAGTGTGTGCGTGTGTGTGAATATATAGCTGCATGTCTTACTGCGCAATCACAATGGCATCCTCCTTTTTTTAAACCACACGATTTATTTATTGAAAGTTCTACATTCCGATGAGAAGAAGCCACAGTAGGTAGCTAGAATCGGTTATAGATAGATATTAATTGCCGAGTGTTATTGCATTTTATCAACAACCGAACAACCAAAGTTGTGGTTGAGAGTATGTTTAGACCTGAGTTACAAAATTTAGGTTTTATGCAAGTACAAAAATTATTCAGAAAAGATATTTTGAATACCAAAACATCGGTTTGAAATCTAGGTTTTGAAAAGTTATTTTCTTGTTGAATCACACTCTTTCTCCTAATAAATTTTCTCTTTTCTATTTTCCTATTTTCTACTTACTCTTTGCTTTGAACTCCGTAAAAGTCAATAACTTCCCAAAAACGATCACCCTCCAAAACTTAGGTTTTGTCTCGGAATTCATAAAAACTATTCTCCTAAAATCCATTTTTCAAAATTTAAGTTTTGACTCTATCTCTATAAAAGCTATTCTGAAATTGGCTTTCAGACAAACCCTAAATATTGACCAAAAGATCTCGCACAACTATTTAGATGAGTATTCTTTTTTTTTTCCTATAGAAAATAGATCAATCAAGCGGTTTGATCAACCCTCTTATCCGATTCATATCACTTCTTTCTAGGGTGGGATGCAAATTTAATCAGTAGGGGCTTCATCAGTTAATTACCTCTGATTCTCGTAGCTGTCTCAAACAAACATGACAGATGGCCTTCTCAAACCATGCACCAAATCCACATCAAACAAGTGCACTAGCTGAAATGTCAAAACAAATCGATACACTCCAAATTTTATCAAGTCACATATAAATAATACCTCAATAAAAAAATTTGAAAAATTGGTGTGCGTGTGCGTGTGAGTTATTCATATTTATGATTTCTTAAGTCTCACAATTGTTTTTTTTCTTGAAATTGAAAATTGTAATTTATTGAGGGGAGAGTTGGGATAAACTCCCCTTGACAAATTAATTAGAGATTGGGACATATTGTTGCACCTTTATAGAAGCTTAGTTACATAACGTAGATCTCAGTTGTATAATGTAAAAATTCAATTGTATAATTTAAAAGATTTCATTCTACGTGCTAATGGATGATTTATCCCTGAATTTTCCTTTATTGAGATATGTAGAAATACTAATGTTACTGGTAGGGTAATGCATTGAGATCGTAGAGCATATATTTGTCTCACCACCAAAATTTGACGCAAAAACTTGTTATAATACTTGTCAGCGCTCAACCTGCGGTCCATTTACATACTGCAAGCTGGATATAACCTCAACCACATATTATTGGCTCTGCAAAGCAACGGGCGGGATGGGCTGGCCTGATGGTCAACCTGTAGCCCGCCCATTCAACATTGAACCGGTACGAGCTAGCCTGTAACCTAATAGGAGCTCGTTTAAGCCCTTAATAAACAGGCTAGCCAAAACCCGGGTGGGTTCGAGTGGGTAAGCGGGCAGCCTGTTTACATTTTCTTTTATTGAGTCTGACAACGAAGGATAAACAGCAGAGGGAAAATGGAAGCATGCAAAAAGAGGTAAGAGACACAAACAGGGGAAATCCATAGATGAATATGACTATTATGCATTATATATGACACAATAAGGCGAAATCCAGAGATGAAATCCAGAAAGAGGCAACTAGGTAAGGAATAAGCATTATATACAACACAATAAGTAGAATATGACCTGCTTGGGAAAGCCAGAAACAAAATCCTTGAATATGACATGCTTGTTCTTGACTTGCCCACCGTCGACCACATTTCCGACCACACTTGGCAATTTAGCAAGGAAAAGGCACAACCTTGGCAATTTGGCGAGGAAAAGGCACGAGCTTGGCGATTTGGCGGAGGAGGCGATGAGGATCGAGACTTGAGAGAAAGGAGGCAATTTGGCAATTTGGCAATTTTGAAGGTGGGTTCAGGCAGGCTTACCAGATTGCGGGCCTTTTGCTCAGCCTTAGCTCTAGTCCTAGATATACAGGATATGAGCAGAAAATTTTAGAACTAAATATAGTTTATCTCCTAAATTTATAATATATTTTTAATCTGTTTATAGATCACTTTTCATATGTTACATGCAGACTAAGAAAAATCTTAAACTTCACTAACTCTGCTTTCAAATTCAACAACTTTTCAGTTTTATCTATAATTAATATCCACTATAACACATGAGAGCGAAGTCAATATATAATAAATGAATGATAAAATTGTACATTTACGTAAAAAAATTTAATGAGGTGATTTATAAATAGGATAAAGTAAAATATTCTATCTATACCTTATAAATAGGACAAAAGGAGTAATTTTAACCTACATATCCATATTAAGAACCCATATTAAGATGTTTTCATCTATGTTAGTTTTAATGCACATGATTAAAGGATATTTTAAAAAAATCAACTTATACTCCCTTTTATTTACTCATTTCATCCTATTTATATGCGACTTCTAGTATGTTTCATATAAACCATAGAAAATTGTAAACCTCCTTAACTCTTCCTTAAAATTCAGATGTTTTCCAACTTTATCGCTATTTAATATTTACTACAACCTATGAAAATAAAGTCAGCATATAATAAATAAAAGGTAAAGTTGCATCCTCACATAAAAAATTTAATAAGGTATATGAATTTGATCAGGTGAATATTCTATAAGATGTCTTTTAGAATGTATTTTTAGTCATTTTTATAAGAAACTCTGATTGTTTCAATGATAATCAGCGGTAAAGCATAATAAAAGACCATTTTAGTGTGCCCAAAATTTCTATGGAGGCAAATAGGGGCCCAAAATTATGAAACAGAATTTCACTCACTGAAAAATAGAGAGTGGTTAAGGTGAATATAAGAGGAAAAATGTAAAGAAAGTTACGATGTTCGATCTAGAGCTTGTTTGGCTTCCCGTCCTAAAATCTAAATTTGGTCAGGTGAAGCTCAATGTTGATGATGCTTCAAAAAAGGAAGCAATGGCACGTGGATTTGTGGATTTAGGGTTTAGGTATTAACTGTTTAATCCTGGAATGTGACTCTAGATGTGTTGTAGATATCTTGAATAGAATAAAAGATAGTAATGAGTTTACATCTGGTTTGCTGAAAGCTGTAAAGATAGAATTAGGAATGTTTGAACAGATACATACAGACCATGTATATTAGGGAAGGCAACATCTGGACTTGCAAAACTGCTGTATGATGATTTTGTGCGAATATCCTTTCCACGTAGAATAATAATATAGAAGAATGGCATTGGCCCTGTATTTCCACAAAAACGGGTGAATGTTGGGGAAGTATTCATGAAATATCACTCAACATCTGGAAATTTTTTTGTCTCAAAAGTGCCCAAGAAGTTTTATTTAATAGCAATTTTATCCCAAGTTAACAAAGCCCTAACTGAGCCAAACGGTTTGCTAACGTGGTTTGCTTATGTATCATCAACCTCACTTTTTTTTTCAACTCAGATTTTTAAAAAAATTCAAAAAAAAAAAAAAAAACTCTTCTTCCGACTTGAGAGAAACTTATCAGCTTCTTCACTCCAACTATGGCAACTTCTTAAACTCCAATCAAATATGTTTGAATTACTCTAATTTTAATTCGAGTCGTTAAACTTAACAAATCATTAATCAGATTTTCTAACACAATTGGAGATTTAAAAATTAGATCAAATTAAAAATAAAAATTATATTACTTTTTAAAAAAAAATGACCCCCTCATCTTCCACACGAAGGAAGGTTTTATTAATATTTATGTTCTGTTCCTTTGTTGCCATCAAAATCCAATTCATGATCATATTACTACTCTCATTTTTTCAAGTGTCATCCCTTATAGTTTTTACCCTTTACACTGCCTCCATTATATTGAAAAAACACCCTACATCAAATAAATCAACATTCATTATAGCATAGGTTTGATATCATATCCAGAATTAATCAAATATCTTTGGATTTGACGCCACCTAGTACAAAGAAGCATTTCTATAGGAAAACAACAAGCTAATGGCTAACCCTAAACCTGAGAGCCGGTGATGCTAATGTTCAATTTGTGATAAAAAAACTAAAAATAAAATCTAAAGCATGAGTAAGGTCACATTAGCGATTCTAGGACGGCTATGGTTAGGGAAGGAGAGATAGTGAAGGCAAAGAAGATAAATATTTTGATAGCAAAAAAGGAACATAATATGAATATTAAAAAAAGATTCCTTTATATCTGTATGGGATGAGAGTGTTGCTTTTTCAAAAATAAAAACAATATTATTTTTTATTTTTAATAACTAAAGGGTCTAGAGGTAATTTAATTCAATTTCTAAATCCCTAATTGTGTCAAATAATATGATTAATGATTTGTTTGGGATTCTCTCAAAAAAAAAGTACCATTAATTTAAAAAGTGTATTAATATTATCTCTAACAAATAAACAATTGAAATAAAGTAGTTAATGGGTCTATTCTGGATAACATTATACCAACAATTCACGTAAGTCAAAATAAAACTCATTTTTACATACTTATCTAAATCATATTGTAAAAATAGCTTCTATCGTTTAAATTAGCCCAACATTGAGTCACCCACTCACTCACTACTAAGTTTTTTTTTTCTTTTAGGTTTTTAGCAGATTTTGGCCAAATTTCTGATTGCCTGGGGTAGCAATACTTACCAGGGATGACTCTACGAGCTTGTTCGTGGTATGATCATCTCAGAACGAAGAAGCTCTTGAAAGCGTTCATGCATGGAGGTGGAATATCATGTCTCTGAACAAAGACAATTCCGTTTGAGACATGTGCTTGTTTGGGGAGGAAAACCATTCCGCGTTTACCGAGATGAAATTCCTCTCACATATTTACCTTAGAATTTGTATCCGTTCTCTCAACCGACTATTCAAACAAGCCAATTATCTTACATTAAATATATGAAGATTCCTTTCAGCAAATATTCAAATTTTGGATTATCACGTCATAAATAATAACCCTTCATGTAACTGTTGTCGTGTGTTATTGTAACCATATGCTGGTTTGTTTCTGTTTTATCTAGATAAAGCTTATTGAATTTTTAGTCAGAGATTAAAGAAATTAAATACGTTAGTTAAAAGCTGGTTGAGTTTTGTTTGCTTCCTTCAACTGCAGATCCTTTGCAAAGCGCAACGAGGGCTCAGATTGCTCGTTCATTTCCTATCATAAGTCTCCCATGGCGTCGAATTCTTCGAGGGATCTTTTGTAGTAAGGAGTTGTTTGGATTTGCGGCATTGGGGAGAAGGCGACGGAAAGGGAAGTACTTCTTTTCAGGCATTGGGCTGTTTGGTCGATGGAAAGCCAGTTCCGCCGGGAAATGAGATTCCGCCACATGACGCAGAGCTTGTTCAAGCCATGGAAGAGCAAAAGGTACGCGAGAAAAGAGAATGCCGAAATAGATAGCAGTTTGTTATTATATAGTAACTAATAATTCATTATATAGTTAGGAAATTTTATATTATTGTTGTTGTAATAATTTTTCTAGTAATTTCAAAATCAAATCGATATGGTAATATTTTGGGTATTTACAATCAATTATTTTTAATCAATCCAATATTAAATAAAGGAATCAATCATCCTCAACACATTAAATCCTAATCAAATGGTCATATATGGTTGTGTGTAGGGAGAGGATTAATTTACTGACAATGACAATTAGCTTCATTATGATAATATATGTATGTATGTATGTATGTATGTATGTATGTATGTATGTATGTATGTATGTATGTATGTATGTATGTATGTATGTATGTATGTATGTATGTATGTAAAACAAACTAAAAGTAAAGGGAAACTTTCAATTAAATCAAGTTGAAATGATCAAAAATCATGCCAGCATCTACATTAATTTTCCCTTTTAATTATAAAGAGGCATTCTGATCTGTTAACAGTACTAAAAAATCCGTTTCTTTTTATTAAAAACAGTTCATTAACCCAAAATTGTGTTTTTTGTGACGATCTTTTGGTTGGCTTTTCTTTAGTATTGAATGCATTTTGGTGATTCGTAATAGATAATATGCACTATTATTGTTATTCAATCATTACTTATAAATTTTGCAATGATAGAGTATCGTATAGATATTATGGGATCATAGATAAAGTTAATATACTCAGTTTGTTACCATATTCCTATATAAGTTATTAGTCTATAATAATAAATAGATATTATTTATAAATATCTCTTTTAATGTTTTTATTATTAAGTCAATATTGGTTAAAATCTAGTATATTTAAATTATTTTATTAGTATATCTTATATTTAAATATTTGAATAAAAATATTAAAATTATTTTGTATTAATTATTGTAATCTCTTCCTTAAAATAGGCTAACATTCCTAAAGTTAGTTATGGTGAAATAAAATGAATTTTGTTCTTTTTATTAGTTATGGAGAAATAAAATGAATTTTGTTCTTTTTTACTTCTAGGATATTCTCCTTAAGTATTTCAATAATGAAGATACATTAAGTGAGATCCTTTCTCTTTTTTTCATTAGAGTTTGGCTTTATTGACTATATAAGTTTAAGTTCCATGCTCATGTAAAGATTTTTCTTCCATCCTTTATTAATTTATAGGGCTATATTCTATCTTCATATTTTAATAAAGACATTGACAAGAATATAGATACATATTGTATGAAATATTTTTATTTTTTATATATATTCTTTAAATTTAATTAATTAAATCAAAACCACTTTGGTCATTGAGCTTTGAACTAGTGCCGAGGAAGGTTTAATAGCTGGTCGGGATCTGAAAAAATTGGCTTAAGCAATAGTAGATGAAAGATATAAAACCATTTTTTTGAGAAGAGTAGAGGTTCAATAGGAAAATAAGCACTTTATTGCAGGAGTTTTTTTGGATCCACAGCCAACATCTTCAATGAGGTCAACAGCAAATACAGAGCTTGTATCTTGTTCTAAAGTTAGCATTAAATTTTACATGATATATCCAGTTGGTAAAAAATTAACTCATACCTCACATATAATAAGTTCAAATCCTGCTATTGATATAAAAATCTTATTAGTGGGTAATCTGTAGATACATTTGTAAATGCTTTCTAAACTTGGACACATGCTTTAATAAACCAGACCCAACTCAACTAGTAAAAAAAAAAATCTACCCCAAAATCTAATCTTCAAAAAGAACTCTCAGAAACACTAATTCAAATATTTTCCCCTGAATAAATGGTCAGAACTCAAAAATTGATGAAAAGGAGAGTCCTTTTGCCCGAAGCCCCAAAAAAAAAAACAAAATTCTTGCTCATGTATATCAAGAATACATAAATAGAAACACAAAATATAATAACTGCAAGCTATGAATTCTATAGAAAAATGTTGATTTCCTTTTCAGTCATCTCATAAACATGGTCTCTTGCATCAGCTAGCGCACTCTGCATGATGCATAGTGTGTATGTTCAGATCCATTTCACTGAACAGAAGAGAAGGCATAAACTTAGAAGAAACAAATGGCACTAAGAGATTACCTGCCCAAATTTTGTAAGGAAGTTACTAGAAATGTTTAGGGATGTGACGGCTATATCACCATTAGCCTTAAGTGCCTGGGCAATCGCAAAAGCCCCATCATCCTGTGCATCAGATAAAGACGACGTTATGGGATACACCTTAGGTTTAAGAACAAAAGTAACCAATCAGCATTCAGCACCCTGATCTTATTTTTGGCTTATATCCAACATCATGCACCCAACATAATATTATTCCCGCAATCTAAATAAGACTAAGGCGCTGAATGTAATTGAAAAATAACATTAAATGGTGTTGGATACACTAAGAAAATAACATCAAAATGCTAAATGCACTATAAGTAAGATTAGGGTTCTAGATCCATTGAGAAATAACATCAAGGTGATTAATACTGTTTTACCCTAAAATGCAGATATAGACAATTATACCCTTATTTCGTTGAATCCTAAATCTATCGAGGTCAAAGCTTCATTGACCACTTTCAAGCTGCGAGCCAAACAGGCAGCGCCCTGTCAATTCATAATGAAAAGAGGCAAACAAACATAAGATTGACTGACAAAATTATTAATTCCAACAAAAGGGGAAAACTCAAGATGCTGAAACAAACCTCATCTCTTAGTCCATTGGCCCGCAAGTCTAGAACTGATATTGTAGTATTATATTTCAATGCATCTGCAACAAACTCTGCCCCCTTTGCTCCTATCTGTGAATAATTTTCATATAACAAGGAAAATTGATTGACCAAGGAATGTACAAATTTCAAGTTACATGGGTTACCTGGCACCAACCAAGCTTAAGGGTTTTTACGCTTCCATGAAATTTTAGAACTTCAGACAATGCCTTGGCTCCATCTGGACCAATGGGATTATAACTAAGTTCTAACTGAGAAAAAGAGAAACTTTGCGTTAGATATATAATAATGAAGGCAAACTACTAATACAAAAGACAAGGAAATTTGCAGGCTTACAGTGGTAATGACTGAATTATCTTTCAAAACCTGAGCAACGGCATTAACTCCAGCAGCATGAATGTTATTTCCTCCCTGTAATTATAGTAAGGCTAAAGTCATGTTAGTAGTGGTTTTCTCATTTTCATAATGTTGGGAAGAAGATGGAGAAGGGAAAATGTAAGCAAGTTAGCTCTTCTCACCAGGTCTAATGTTGTTATGGACCGATTTTCCTTTAAAGCATCTGCAATTTTTTCAGCTCCCTGACAATTTTTCATCAGTTGATTCCTAGTTCAGAGCGTGTAATTCAACTCAAACATAAATGAACATGTCCAAAATTGACCTTTCTAAATAGAAACCCATAATTTTGTATTTTCCTGTTCCATACATGTTTTCCCCTTTAAAGAGCTAGATATGGTTTGATGGTAAGTGTTAAGAAGAAAATTGCTTGTTTATCAGTGTGTCTCCTTTATTTTGATACAGACCAGTATTGTCTTCTAAGAAATTTAGATTCAGCATATTTATTACATTTTCTGTCATCATTGTCACCGGATTTATTACATTTTCTGTCATCATTGTCACTGGCAGAACATAACAAACGGGTAATTAGGAAATAGAAAGATGGAGCTGAGGTTTATTTGTCAACGTAGTGTGCTCCTGCTTCTTATCACAACACAGGTGCCAGCATCAATTACCCATCCATCAACACATCAATTTATACAAACTGGTTTAAATATCTGTTGTAGCCACAACATATCAGACCTAAAAAGGGAAAGTTAGGGGGACAGAATAAAAAATTAAGGTTGTAAGGAGGCTCAAGAAGTCAGCGGGTACTTTTTGCTTTTGACTACTATGCTTATTTATTAGGTTCTGTTGGTCTTGGTGAGGCAGGCTTTTGAATATTGTTTTGCTGTTAAGTTAGGAGAGTCCTGGTCTCTCGAATACCAGTGGGGGCTGAGGGTGTGACCCTGGCCATTTATTGCTTTGAGTGTTTTATTGTAACATTATTTTGGTCCTCTTTAATATCAGTTCCTCAGTATCTATTCCATTCTGGAGTGACCAATCTGCATCAACTCTTGCTGATAGAATATTGTTGCAGTGGGTTACAACAATATCATAGTATGACGTTATCAAATCAATTCAAATTGTAAAACGACAATCTTAGAAGTCTGTAAAGAATCTCCATTTCCTATGACATAACACCATTAGCTAAGCATCTTAATGCACCTAGTTTATGGCATGGTCCCACTATATTTAACATTATTTTTATAAAAAAGAATAAAATACAATGACCACCCTTTTGTTTTTGTTAAAATTACAAAGACAGGTCCCTTATGTTTTCAAAACATACACTAGAATCCGAATTTTAACAATGTCAACAAGATTCTGTTGACGATTCTAAAATACTTAAATTTTTATTATTTGTAATCATGTTCAAAATTTTAAAATTATTATATTTTGCCCTCATAATCTGATTGTTTTCTCTCTCCCCAATTTAAAGAATTTTAAATCATAAATATGGTAATATTCAAATAAATAATTTACACAAACATGGTATTAAAATTAAAAATTTAAAGAAAAATATACGCATATTATGCTGAGATATTGATTAATTTATCTCTTGTCATCTTAAATTATCTTACATCAAGTTTTTTCTTGTATACGCTATTTTAGCCAACTTATGTATTTAAAAAATGTATTACTAAATAAATAAATTCAGAGAATAAAAAATTAAAAGATATGCATTAAATTTTTTTAGGTGCCTAAATGGTTTTCAAACATCTATGCTTAACGAAGGAGACTTTGGTCTAAAATGTGTGGCTTAAGGTCAACTTACGGTTTGATGGATGGAAATAGAATCTTGAAAAAAGAAGGGAGGGTTGTGATTTGTAAATATTGATTCTAGGGGAGGTTCGCATAGGTTTTAAAAATAAAAAAAGAAGATATCTGTAAATAAGGTAAAATAGAGGGGAGGTCAAATGTATTTTACTCTAAAATTAATGATTCATCGCACTAAATACATGAATTAGAAGACAACTGAGAGATGTGAATACCTCATCACCAATGTCATTCATGTAAAGATTCAACCATAAAAGGCTCTTGCTCTTTCTAATATATTCAGCAACATGGAACGCACCTCTAGCACTTAATGAGTTGTTGCCAAGGTCTAAAACCGTAAGTTTCCCTGTTCAACAAACGTCATTGTCAGATTATTTACAAGATGATAAAGTGGAGTTATTGAAGCATGAAGGATACACAGCCTACATCAGTAGCTAGTATGACGTAACTTCTACATCAGTAGCTAGTATGACGTAACTACCTTTATGTGAAGACAATCCTGACATCAAGGCACGGGTTCCTTCATCTAGAATAGAATTTCCATGCAAATGAAGTTCCTGACCACATTTACATGGCAAGCATGACACAAATAGATGTCACAATGAGTGATAAGAATGTAGGAACATCATTGAGGGAAGATGAAAACCCAAATTTCTTTAGTACCAATTTGAAATTTGGATGTATACTGTGTTAACTGTGTGAATTTTGAAAATGAATAACATGATAGGATACAGTGGCCTCTATGATTAATTATTTCAAAATTTATACTTATCACTTTACGAGGGGAGAAGGTGAAAAAGGCTGAATATTTCATCAAAAAGAAAAAAAGATGAGAAAAGTACCCTTAAAGACTTGTTGGTCTCAAGTGCTTTAGCCAATGCATTAGCCCCCAATGCACCACCATAATTCCCACTAGCACAGCAATAATGGCACAAGAATTCACAAAGAGAAAAAGAACATGTGAAGGACAAAAAGATGTCCCGTAATGAAACAACTCATGGTAAAATAATACTGCAACATGGTAATTGTATATACATTGAATTGTATTATTTTTAATTTTCAAGAAGAAATATGGAAGCATCTAAGACTAAGAGGAGAAATCAATGTGACAATTTTCACTTACTTGAGATGTATGTTCCTTATGCTGTTATTCTCGAGAAGTGCTCCAGCTATACTTGTAAATCCCTACCTCCATTCCCAAGAACAAATTATATAAGAATTGAGCAACTTGATTTGGCTAACCAAGGTCATTCCTAAAGTAACACAAAATGCCAAAGTAAATTGCATACAGAATATTCAATCATATTGTTGTTAAGTTCAAGAACCCGTAAAGTTGAATTCTTCTTCAACATTTCAGCAAGAGCTTTTGCACCCTGCCCAAAAAAAGGAGCATTGATTAAGGCAACAAGAAATACCATCTCCTACAAATTATTTATCAGGAAACTTACCTCATCACCTAAGTCGGTACTGTTCAACTGAAGCTTTTCAATACTGGAGTTGCCCACCAATATGTCACATAAGTACTGTAAACATGGATATCTATGCTAAATTAAACCTGACTATTGCAAAATCACTTTTCTTTTGGGCTTGTAAGAAAGGGAATTAATGAAGGTATCTCAAATACATATCTTATACCATCTTCATAATATAACATAAGCCATCAAATTCATGATCTCTAGTCAGTGATACTGAAACTAAAACCATAAGGAGAAAGTAGTGTTTCAAACCAATACTATATTATCAAACAACTTCTTCAAGCACTTGGAAAATACTAAGGGCTCGTTTGTAAGTCCTTTTGAGAATAGCTTTTATGGATTTCGAGGCAAAACTTAGGTTTTGGAGAATAGTTTTTACAGATTCCAAGGCAAAACCTAGGTTTTAAAAAGGTTAGTGTTTGGGAAGTTTTGGCTTTTACTGATTCTGAGGCAAAAAATAGGTAGGAAAAATGAAAGAGAAAGAAAGAAAAAGTAGAAAAGAGAAAATTTATTAAGAGAGAATGTGTGATTTGATAAGAAAATAGCTTTTTCAAAATATAGGTTTCAAACCGAGGTTTTGTATCCAAAATAGTTTTTTCGAAAAATATGAGTACTTTGACAAAACCTAGGTTTTAGAGTAAAACCTAAGTTTTGAAACCAAACCTGGGTTTTGAGAAGTGAAACCAAACAAGCTCTGAGAGTCGTATCTGAATAACGATGGATTGCAACAAGACATTAGGAGGTCAATGCAGGATCCATCGTTTATTAATGACCATGTAATTACCGTGGAATAGGTGAATAAATGTTGAATCAGAAGCCATTTGCTATGAAAAATTTTTCATTGATTGATTTGTATTGTGAAGGCATCCGAAACTATACATCAAAAGCAAAAAAATTACTAAGTACAAAGATATCCCATACAATCAGGATCTACTCAGAAGAATACAAATATAATTTCCCGCAATAAAAATTAAAGGTATGTAAAGTAATCTCAATGCAAAATATTTCGAGAGCTGAATCCACTTGGTTCAGTACTTCTTGTGTTTCCATCAAAAGTAGGCTATGCAACCTAGAATTAAGGCAATGTTTGGTAGGATCGAGCCATTTTTGAAGGAAATAGAAGGAGAGAATTTCATGGAAAGGTGATTTTTTGGACTACAAACATGTTTGATAGGTACAAAGAAATTATGAATTTTTTATTAGAAGTTTGGTCCCAAGCAATAATGAAAAGGGAAGGAAGGGGTCTAAGTGGTCAAATGAAATACTCATTTAAATAGCGCAAACTGATTTCCAAAATCAATGACACAACTTCAATATAAAATAGAAGGCTAAAATTTTTTAGATAAATGACATTTTTAAATATTTATATTAAATAATGCTTTTACAAATTAATTATTAAATAAAATAAAAATAATTTTGGATCAAGAAAAGGCAAAATAGTCAACATGTTCTATAACTCCCATAAAAAATTGGAACACTTTCTTTTTTTTCGTCTTACAGTCTAAACCACCTTTTCTTGGCCAAGCAAAGGAGGCCCACTTCCTTTGCTTGGCGGAAGCATCAATTCCTTGGTTAATTAATTGATGTGCACCAAACATATCATGATAAGAAATTCTATCCCCATCCCCCTTTCATAAAATCCCCTTCATCTATACCAAACATGGCCCAAGATATTACAGGTATTGACAAGAGAAAAGTGGACAGATGAAGGGAGAACCAAAGAGATCATTTTCTTTTTTGTTTTGGGGGGGGGAGGGATATGACAGCAAAATTCTCAATCGATAGGTCAACAAGCAATAACCTATCGTCAAACAAACCCTAGGGCTATTTGTAGATCCCTAAATATAAATAATTAAATTACTTAATCCTAAATAATATAAAACCTTATTTAAAATAATTTAAAGAAAAGCTAATTTTAAAATAAGTGTAATAGCGAAAATATAAAATAAACTTACTTAAATTGTAAACATTTCTATACCTGACACAACTCATCAATGTTTCAACATTCTTATCTAGATCATGAATGGCGTGTCTCACAAGTTTTCTACATTATGGATGAATGCAACAGCCAATAAGTAACAATCACGGTTTACACCAACCACAAGGAAAAAAGGAAAGATCCAACATGAGGAAGGTTGTCCGTTACTCTTGTTTCTTGGGGGGAAAAACCTCCAAATGATATTTTCAGTGACTTGCAAGGTTCAAATAGGTTTGATAATTTTTTTAGGAGCAATGGGCATCCCAAGCTAATTAATCTGCAAGTTTTTTGGCCATTAAGATCAATGGTTTTCATCAGAAAGGTGGTATTAAGTACTTCAACAGAACTATATTCAAGTACTTAATAGTTATTGGAAAGAATCAAATCCGTGGCCTCTATGGGTTACTGCAACGGTCTTTCTAGGAGATGGACAAAGTTATCAGAAAGGTATTTGTGCCATATTTGATAGGAAACAAGTCCTGAGCATGGAAAAGGAACTGGACAAGAATTTCCCATGCATGTTTGGTAGAGATGAATAAAAGTTTCATGAAATAAAAAAATGCAAGAACGTGCTTCCTCTGTTTTAACCATGGAATGGGGGAGGCTTCCATGGAAAGCAAATTTTTCAAACATCCTTGCCCTCACTTGAAATTTTGCTTGACCACGTTGGCCCAATGTTTGAGCCCTAATCATGCCCTCAGACCTCGATTAAAGATGTAATCATCTGCAAAAGCAGGTCCTGATGAACTGATTCACAGAAGTTATCTCACTAATAAGAGGGAAAATTTTCTGATGAAATCACAAAAGGAGAAAGGGTTTCAGTTATTGTGGGTTTCATCACAAAAGGAGAAAGGGTTTCAGTTATTGTACTCATCTCCCCCTACTCTTCCTTCTCATTAGAGTTCCCGTTGGCCGGCCGTGGCAGTGAAAGTGAAGGTGGTTGCAGAGAGCACGATTGTGATGTGAAAGTAGCCGAATGCATTGTCTCAACAACTAGAGTTCTTCGGGTTATTTATTTTCAACTTTGTTGCCATGCAAGTTTTTTGGCAAGGATATCTTTGTATTTAGATATCATAAAAATTTCATCCTACCAATCTCACACATAACAAACATAATTTATACAAGCATATCATGTTTTCTTGCATATTAAACAGTTTTAAAACACATTGCCGTACCTTTTCCTATTCTATTGCCCTTGAGAAGCATTTCACCATACCAAACATGACATTACAGCAACTGGGTTTTTTTCTTCGTTTTGAGAGAACTTTTTGTACTTGGTTGTTTCTTCTTTTGTTCTCTTCAGTAAATTGCTTTTTCTTATTCCTAATATATTAACTTTTAGTTGGGTGACAATGAATACAAGAGAAAACAAATAACACAATTTCTATTCAATGAGCCATAAGCAACGGCAAACACAAATTTTAGAAGGATTAATTCTGAAATAAAATTTTAAAGTTCTCACATCATATCATAATAATTACCTGAGCAGTCAGACTAGCAAAACAAGTAAAATTAGATTATAATGTATTTATAGATAATTGATTGTTATTGATTTAGTACACATTTGAACACTAAGGCCTAACCTTAACTCCTTCATCTCCAACAGGATTTCCAGAAAGATCAAGAGTCTTCAATGTGAAATTTGATTGAAGAACGCCATCAAAAGCTTTCATTCCAGATGCAGTTATACCATTTGCAGCAAAACTCAACTCCTCCACAATCTAGGCACCAAAAAAAATAGCATCAACACTTAGCACAATGATCAAAACTCCAAAGCACACAGATATAGCGACTCAATACAATCTTCAGTGCATTAATAGCTGATCGAAGACCAAAAACATAGTTGAGTTCTTAAACTA
This sequence comes from Vachellia pachyceras, assembly GCA_025593235.1. Lineage (NCBI taxonomy): Eukaryota > Viridiplantae > Streptophyta > Magnoliopsida > Fabales > Fabaceae > Vachellia > Vachellia pachyceras. Next base: position 20,567 of record JANTPZ010083886.1, read on the forward strand.
CTAAACACAGAAGATCAAAACTTAAATTTTAGAACACTACAATATTTGCTTTTTTTGGCTTTTCATGTATATAAGGTAGAAAAAAGAAAGCAATGACAGATAACAAATTTTTTCTCACCCGGTTAAATGCCAAACTTTCAGCAAGAAAGAATAATCCTTCATCCCCAAAGTTGCGTCCTGCCAAAATTCATCAATGATGAATAACGCTTTGTTTCTATTTATAAATCTCTGTCAAATTGCCTAAAACTATACACTAGTCATGTCACAAAGAAACAAGCATCAACCACAACAAAGCATGAAATCAGTGAATGGCAAGAGTGGGGCAAATATAAAGAGAACAAAAGCAAGTGAAAGATTACATGAAAACATGTTCATTATCAAGGAAATCCAAAACTGATTAGAATAGCATTTGAACAATATGATATTCATAAAAGCAAAACCTTAGGCCAAAAAAGTGCTGAGAAAAAAGTTATCCAAAACACTCTTGATGATATACAATGAAAAAATTCCATTTACTATGAGGTTCCTCATATAACCATCACACTGTTTTCATTGACATTCTGGCGGGCATACCTGACATATCAATGCTTGGAAATGACTTCAGTTCTCGAGCAAACTCATTGAGCTTCTGCTTAGATTCCCTCTCTATTTTTGCCCCAAGTTTAGACAACAAATTTGTCCCAGCCGCAACAGACCATTTCATTCCTTGTGAAGAAGATTGGTTTTCTAGAGATAAAGGCTTTGATTGCTTTGGAACAAGAAGCTTTTCTACTAATTTCCATACAACTGTAGACTGAAGACATATTAGCACAGCCATTATGCAACATAGCAAAATATTTATACTTGATCAGAAAGAAAAACTACAAAATGTAACTATGGAATTAGGATAACGTAGCAGATTCTAGTTTGACCATATCGCAGCAAGCCCCAAAAAGTTGGAAGCATCCATGGAGGTATTGACCATTAAGATAAACTAGATGATAAAGTACATGCATTGCATGGAACCCAATATAGCAAGCAGCTCTACTCACTGCTTGTGAACAGCATCTTTCTATAAGATTTATTATATATAACAATAGATAGAATACGGATCACTTCCAGCTTTCTGACATTTAATCGTACAGAAGCATGCCTAATATATATTTATATACCTATAAATTCTGAAAGAATCCACTGTGTTTTTGTGTAATGAATAGTGTTGTGTAATTTGAGATATCTGGCTTATCTTGGGCTTCATGTTTTAGAATTTTCTTCCATTATTTTGTCTTTTTTAATTTAATATTATAGGGCTTACATATGTGTTCAAATCAGCCAACGATTTGTGCGATTTTTAACTTTTTCTTATTTATTTTAACATATCACCATAACCTTTTGAGAATGGGATAGAATTTTAGTTTGGTGTGAAATAACTTCACTTTTGAGCTCCAAATGCCTACCACTAGAAACTTTACATCAACAGCTCTTTAAGCGACGTTTTAATTATAAGGCGATTGATAACAGGTAACACCGGGTGTCAGCACTACAGCCCACAGCAACACATGACTTTCTGGCACAAGCTAGTGACATCAAAACTACCAGAAGTCACCGTTAAAGTGATCAAATTTGTAGCGTGTTTGGCAACAGCTTTATTTTGGGTCCAAAATTTTTTTTGGACCTAAAAGCTAGTTAGTTTGCAAACTCCAGCATATGGTAACTCCTTCGTTCAAAATACAGTCTGAGTAAAAAAAACTCTTTTTTGACTGAATAAATCACTCTGAATCCAACGTTTATCCAAACATAAATGCATTATGTACAAAATGCATTCTCTCAACGGTTTTCAAAACGGCCACTTGATCCTCATGCAAATCATATAGAAGCAGCAATGAGGGAGGGAGGGAGGGAGGGACTAAGAAAAACAGCCAGTTCCATCCAAAACTGAAAACAAATAGCTGCTAAGACGGCAATGTTCAGCTCAGATTTTTCTTACACAATAAGAAACTGTATTAATTCTTCAAACACTAGAGTAACCAGTGGCAATTTGAAGTTAAACAATTACAATTATAATTGGATGATAAAATGACGTACATGTCAATTCAACTGAAATTTCAAAAGAGCCAGAAACTTCAAAACACGCAGGTATAAATAAAGAAGAAAAGAAAAATCCGTACCGAAAGTGGCAGCAATGAAAACTCCAGCAGGCACAGCAACGGAAGCAATCTGCTTCACCGGGCCACTGGATAAAGGTCCTTCAAACTGAGACTGCCGGTAAACTCTCCGAGCCCCAGTAGACCGACTCTGAGTACCACGGACGCCGGAAGCAGCCCTAACCACCAAAATTCTGCAACTGCGACGCTTTCCTGCTAAGTAAAGACTTGGAAGCCGCACAAATTTCCCACAAATCCCCAAGCATTGCCGCCTCTGGATATGCAAGGGCACCTGAAGATGAATATGGAAATTGTTAGGATTTTCGATGATAAGAAGAAGAAGAAGAAGAAGAAGGGAAGGATCACCTGTGGATGAGAGTAAAGAGAAGAGGTAGACGCCAAGCCCATAGGTTCTAGAAGGGCATATATATATATATAAGAAGGTTGGCTTAATGGGTTTTCTCTGTTGTATGAGACGGTAGAAAGGAGCTGTGAGTTGAAGTGGATAGAGCAGAGCTGGATGGGTGCTTGAGCATCCCCGGAGTCTTCAATTCTTGCTGAACTGAGAGAGAAGACGGCTGGTAGCTATGCTGAGCCGTCAATAGGCCTCATCTGGGCCTATTTAAGAGCCCATAATTTTAGTCTCATTATGGGCCTAAAAGAAGTCACATCAATTCAATAGAATTCTGTTGGCTTGAAGATCCCTCCACACTACACTACAATTGCATTCCCTTGGAAGAGCCGTGGCGAGCAGGATTGTTTTTTTTTATATACATTTGTTTGGTATGCACCAAAGGTATCCACCGGAGCGGATCCAGTGACTAATCCATTCGTGTATTGCAGAGGCCCAAGATGGGGGCGACCCTCCCAGACACACTTGCTCCATTCCCATCTTCCAGCGGGATCGAACCCGGGAGAGATGGTTAAGGAACACAAACCCTCATCCATCTATGCCAGTATGCGCTGGTGGCGAGTAGGATTGTTCATAGAAGTGTATTGCAAATCTAGAAGACGATTCCTTTTTTGGAAAGTGGGCTTATGTCGACAATCACGATGATTGAAAAAAAAATCTTACTTCTATAGAACTCAAACCGATTCTATAAGATGGATGTGGAACCCAAATCCATAAGCTTGATAGAATTATTAGTTCTATGGAAGTTAGATCCAACACAATAAAAGGTCTAGATTTTGGACTCCACTTCAAATTTCAATTCTAGACTATCAGTTCTAGTGTATTTAAGGGGGAATAAGGGAATTCCAATTGAAGAAATGGCTTCTCTTTTGGAGAAGCATCGTTATTGGTCCAAGTTTATGAAGCACCCTAGTCATATAGCTTCAAAAGTACAACTATTAGTCTTAATGTAAGTGTCAATTGATTTTTATTGAGAATTGAATAAGATAAATACCCTGTTTAAAGTCAAACAAATTAGTTTAAAAAAAATAATAAATATATTTTTATATGCGTATTTAACATTCTTAATTTTTTTTTTACAAAAATGAATTCGCTGTTACATTAAGTAGTATAGAAATAGAATAGTTTCCTTTTTTTAATTGTTATGTTTAATTTTTGTACGCCTTCAATTTAAACATTCTTTTATATGGGGGGTTGTCTTGTTTTTTTTGTCTATTTTTAAATTCTAACTTTAATTTTTTGTTAATTGATTGTTGAGATATTAAACTTTGTCGTTTAGTGCCTTAAAAAAGGAAGCCAAGATTGAAGGATTAAAAGTAGGGGAGAGTATTATTAATCATTAATCATTCAAAGTATAAATAGGCCTCCCCATAAACCTAAGGTAATACGCTAATCCTAAATATTAATATAGATTACACTATTTATATCTAACCATGGGATAAAGAGATAAAAAAAACCAAATATACAATAACATATAAATAATAATGTTAATTATTAATTAATGCTAAACTTGCTGCCACAAAAATTTATAAGCATCCACATTGTTCATAAAATATAAACAATACGGGTTATCTTAAGCTTTATGTAATTTCATTTTTTTCTTGTTATATAAATATTTTAGATTGGATGGATGCATTTGAGGATTATTCATTACAGCTTGTAAACCTCACAAATTAAAGAACAATTCAGATATTCAGTGATTACCCACATAGCAGACTCTATGGGATACAATGTTACTCCCTTCAAAGTAGGAGTTAGATAACAAATTTATAAACATTAAAAAAATTAATTAAATTAATTATTTGTAATAAATAAGTATTAATTTTCTAAAATATGTCCGCTAGTCATTATTCCTATTGATAAAAATATATTTTAATATGTGAAATTAATAAAAATAGTTTGAAAAGGTTCTATAAATTTAAGAAACAAAATAGATTGATGTATTATATTTAAAATTAAAATAAACCAATAAACTAATTCATCCATTTAGTTGAGGAGGAAATATTTTCTTTGTAACAAACGACATGCGTCTAAGTTGACAACATAGATTGTGGATAGAAAACGACATATAGGATTCAATTCTCACTAAACACAGAGAGGTGAAGAGCATTACCTATGACTAAACCCAAATCAAATTAGTAGTTTATTTATATACCTGATAATAAGATTTTTTTTTAAAAAAAAAGAACGATCTCATTGGTGAATTCTATAAAAATATAAAGTATTTTCTAACTGATTAGGCAATTTTCCAAGTGATGTGTGTGAATCTTTCGTTAACACTTTATTGAACTCCCTGCAATTTGGTTACCGATTCATGCACTTGGAAAGCCATTTTTTGTCCTCAACCAAAAAGTGTTATTTAAAACTAGGAAGCAACGAAGCACAACATAGAGATGCTAGTAAATGAAAAGGCATTAGTTTTCGTTCACACTATGTTCTTTTTCTTGTGTCATATAAAACAAAGGCCACAGGAGCTATGCCCAAAGCCACCCCACAGAAGCTGCAGCTGGATCTTCACCTCTTTCGATACGACCTTCTCGAGGCAAACACAACACAAATCATCTATATATATGTATGTGTGCACACACCCCACCACACACAACACACAAAGCACAGAACACACTGATTCAGATCAAAACTGACCCTTGAAACTGCATCGTGTGTGTGTTTGTATAGAGAGAGAGAGACGGCTGGAGGAATGAGGTTCACCATTTTAGCAGCTTGCTTAGTTGCTATGATTGTTGCTGTGGCTGCTCAATATGGTGATCCAGGTTATGGCGCTTCCCCACCTTCTGGTTCTCCAAGAAGCTTAAGCTACCCTTCAATGATCATTGTGTTTCTTCCTTTTATGCTTGCGTTCCTTGCATAGAAACAGAGGATCTAGTTGATGATGATGCTCCTTTCTTCTTTTATGAGTTTGTATCAGCTCTGAGATTTTCTGGTTTTCTGCTTGTTTTTGTGATGCTCCCCCAGTTGTTGTATTTTGCGTATGCGGGTCGTATAAATTTATTGATAAATTCTGTGTGGATTGTGGACTTCAAGGATGTTATGTGATGCAACTTTTATCATGCTTGTTACTTCTCCTATGCTACGAGGCTCGGTTAGATTAGTGGTATAAGTAACTTTTCAACGTGATTAACAATGTATAATGTAAGTATCTAAAAAGAATTTTGTCTTAACTTGCGTAAACATGTTTCTCCAATGCCCATTTAGATTAATAGTAAGTAAATTTTTTTGACTTTTGATTTTTAGTTTTTCTTCGTATTTAAACTTTCTGAAATTGAATGTCAATATATTATCCAATCTAGTTTCTAGCAAACTCATTTTTTTAAATAAAACATAAACTCAAACATAAATCGCATTACACTATTCAATTATTACTCCATATCCAGCTTACAAAAGTCAGTTGAATTAAAATTAACTTTTGCAAACATGAATCCAATCAAGCCCATAGTAATTCCTGTAAAGTCAACCAAGTCTGATAATGATAGGAAGCCAAAATACATCTACTCACATGAAACAGTGCGGCTCATTCATCATGTTGCTGTAATATATAAGAAAACATGCTAATTTTCTATGGTGATACTAAATCAGAGTGCACATGCTCTCCATTACTTGTGTCTGTGCGCGTGCGCACGTGTGTGAGACAGAGTATTAACCAATTTCAATAAGGATGACTGTTTCAATCAAAGAATGTGTGTGAACAGACATGCGAGATTAGCACTTTGTAGCACACCTAAAACATCACATAATATAATCTTAAATATAAGACCTTATTTGTCAGTGATGCAATAAGTGACTGCTATGAATGAATTTCAACATGGATGGATGCTTCAACCAAAGAATGTAATACAAAAGACTGGTACAAAAAATTTTGAGAGAAAAAATAATGTAAAGATTAGCACTACCACTGAGAATGAGACTCTGTATTTGAATATGAAGGGTAAGAAAAGGCAAAAGCTGCATGAATTGCAGCTCCAATTGGGAAAACTTCCTCATCAACAACAAAGTAAGGGTTATGAGGAGAGTATATGGCTCCACTCTTTTCATTTCTCATTCCCACAAGCAGGAAAGTCCCTGGCACTTTTTCCAAGAAAAACGCAAAATCTTCACTCCCTGTGAATTTAGGAGACAGCACTGTGTTTTCTTTCCCAACGATCTCACTCGAGACTTGCCTCACTATTTCGTACACCCTCTCGTTGTTCGTCGTTGGAGGGATCGTCTGATGCTCATTCCCTTCAAAGTCAACCTCTGCATTGCACCTATGTACCGCTGCTTGTCCTATGATAACCTGCAGAAACAAGTCAGATATGAAAATTAAAGTCATTTATGAGTAAGCTCTTTTACCTTCACGGTCAACCTTATACGCAAATGACAAAGAGACTGAAACAATCATGATGACATAAACATATCATATGTGTTTCTTCTCAGTGGGGCTTACCTCGGCCATGCCCACGTGTCCATTTTAAATAGATTGAGTATGGGTTTTTTATAAGATAAAACTCCTCTCATATATTTATCTTACATATCATGAAATCATTTAAATAAAATTAATCCAAATAAGTGATGCTTTATGTCATCAAATTAGATTACATTGAACATTTTAATTAGAAGAGCGACATGGAATGCATGAATTTATGTGATTCTGTCGCTTATAAATATGCGATATCAGGAGAAGGATTACCTCTTCTATTCTTTTCCTTATTGAATAAAAGCTCTTCTTGCTGTGTGATCTGAAAGTACCGGCAAATGTAGTGGATTCAGGGATGAGATTGTGGGCGGATCCTGCATCAATCGAGGCTACAGAAACAACCTGCGAAATAAATTTCTCTGTTGAAGTTGAATTCACAAGTAGATGCTTTCCAATGAACTGTAGGTGAAATCGTGACTAGTTTCAATTCCATCATGTTGCAAAGGACTTTTCCTTTAGAATTTAACTCAACCTGGGAATCAAAAGGATCTGCCTCCCTTGAAACAATATTCTGCAAGCTAATGACTGATGTCGAAGCAGCCAACACTGGATCGATAGAATACTGGGGAAAGCCAGCATGCCCTCCTTTCCCGGTGATCTTTGCTTTGAAGCCTCCACATCCGGCTAGAAAATCGCCTGGCCTTGATGCAACAACACCTAGGGGAAACTCTGTCACTAAATGCAACCCAAAAATAGCTTCTATATTGTCAACCACCTTTTCTCTGATCATGTCTTTCGCACCTGTACCTCGTTCCTCGGCAGGTTGGAAAATGAGAACTACAGTGGCCTGCACGTAAAGCAGAAACTTTCAAGGCCAACGTTGTGAGAATTCCAATCCTCATTTTTTATCCCAATTATATATACTTCACCTTTAACTTGTCTTGCAGTTTTAGCAGTATCTTCGCCGCCCCAAGGAGCATGGCGACGTGGGCATCATGTGCACAGGCATGCATTTTTCCTTCTACTTTGCTTTTATTTTTCCAATCAACCAGCTCCTGCAGAGGGTCACAGTAAATAAAACACAGGATTTATTTGTCAATAGCACTCACATAGTATGTGATCAAAACAAACAAAATTATGCTATGCTTTCATCATTAGGCTTGAAAAATATGTTTGGATCTTAAACGAGAAAAGAGCTTGCATCACAATTCACAAGTATTTCTCTGCTCACATATTCATCATGTCAAATGAATAGAAAGAATTGCTTTGAAATAGGCTCATGAGCTCCAACATATACAGCCAAAACTATAAGGACAAGTTTACATAATGTCATATGATCTTAAATGAGCTGATAAAAGAAAAATAAGGTTAGGTGAAAGTTGTAAAGAGTTTGTTGTCTTAACAATTAAAGTATATACAAATGGCATATTTTCGTAATTCAGCAGTACCTTGTTGACTCTTTAATTAAGTTTAAGGCTCTAATACACCTACCCCAAAAAATGTTCAAATACATATCATGCTTTCATGAAAGATTTAGGTATCAGACAAGTAAAAGTTACCAGAAACTTATTTGAAAAATAAATTTGGGATTACAGGTCCAACTTAAAAAATTAGTTTGGGACAGGGAAGAAAGAAGGGATGAGGATGAACAGAGCATCGCCTATAACAGGTTGCATTAACTAATTATCTTTCAGTGATTATACAGATACAAAGAGCTTGTTTTTGTTGTAATTACTTTTCAAAGAGAAAAACTAACCGACAACTTATGGATCTCTCAAAACCTTTCCATCAAACAGTTTATATGATTGAAGTACCCATGGCAGAAAATCACTCTCAACAAACAGGAACAGACACACATCAACCCATCTACATCAATCCTTCTCCAACCATCACTATGTTGCATCAAAATTTTAAGTTGCCAAAAGAAGGGAGCAGAAAAAGGAACTAAGAGAAAGAGAAGGACAAAAACAGAAACTAAAAGACTTGTTCAGCTGATCTGAACAGGCAAATCATCCACGCAGAGTCCAATTGAATAACACAGTAACTAAGTCTATTGGGTTTCTGAAACTTTTTATCAAACAGTTTATGTGATTAAGAATTGCACGCGGAACTTCGCCTTCAACAAGCACGAACATGCATATATAAACACAACCAGATCAATTCTTGTAGTTTTATAACTATATTATGACAAAATCTAAATTCCCAGAAGAGGGAAAAAACCAGGGTGTTTCTTATAGGTGACCTGAATAGGCAAAGCATCCATGTCTGCTCTGAGAGCAATGAAAGGGGGAGACCCGGACCCAATCTGAGCCACCACGCCGGTCCGAGCCACCGGCCACCGGTAAGCCACCCCCATCTGGTCAAGCTCGCGTCTGATGACAGCGCTTGTTCTGAATTCTTCATATGCAAGCTCTGGGTGCTCGTGGATTTCCCTCCTGATCTTCTTCATCCAATTCAAGTTGCTGGGGTCATAGGCCATCTCAACAATCTTCTGTTTCAAGGAAACACTTTGATGTGAGCATTTCTTATGGGTAGGGATGTGAAAGATGGAGGAGGAGGAGGGTGAGAAACTAATGAAGATGAAGAGTAGAAGGAAATATCTGAGATGAAGAAGAAGGTCCATGGCTTGATTACAAGTGGCAGATATGAAGTCGAAATTGCTTTGGGGATTTTGTTTAAATACCACAATACTTGCCATGGGAACTCATGAAAGGATTCATTGGGCTATATCAGTATAATAATTAGTTTTTACTAATTTATTACTTTCTTTTAAGCATGATATCCTACTCTGGGGAACAAGCTACGTGGGTAACTCATTTGTTAGACCTAACTCATGTTGATTACTAGTTTTTTTTTTCTTTTACCTATTATTCATGACTTAAAATTTGTACTTTCTCCCATCTATAATACTCCATAAGTCAATTTTATTATAATTTCATGACTCAATTTTATCTCTATAATTGATTTATAGACATGATTTTTTTATATTTTTTCTCTCATTTAAAATTTTAATTAATGTGGAACATGTTGGAGAATTTTATCAATTTATGACAAATTTAATGAATTAACTACTACCTTTTTATTCTAGTGAATTAGTTAGTATCATGTTTGAGACAAGCATGAGACTGAATCAAAATTTAATTAACGATTATCTGAATAATATTATTAGTTAAGTGTTATAATAAAAATCAGAAAGAGCCCTTAGTTAAGGATAATAAGTTATTCAAAATATAAAACATATTATAATTTATAAACATGTAAGATATTATAAATAGGCAAAATGATATATCCAAAAACAATAAAAAATGAGTAAAACCATTTTTACATTTTTAAAGTCTAGATGCATAAAATCTCTTCAAACTTTGGATCAATTAACCATAATCTTCATGACATTTAAAAGTTTGAATTAAATGTCCTATTGTTTCATGTTTTGTTTCTCAAATCTTCTATTATTAAAATTAACGTTTTTTGTCATCTTATAATTTTTATAGGTTGATTATATAACATATCAATTAAAAATAACACTTAAATTTTTAAAACACAATTTTAACTAATTTGTTAATACATAAAATATGTAAAAACAATATAAAATTCATAAAAAGTATTTAAATTATTTATTTAACTACGTATCCGCACGGTATATCCATGCAAATACAGGAGCATGCAAAATAAGCCTTTTTATATCTAGCCTCATTAGGTAAATCTACAGAACTTCATTACATTGTGTAGATGCCTCCCTCGACACATCTATTGGAACCACATCTAATTAACACTTCGTATCATCGAATCCACCCCCATTTATAAGGATAAGGGTTGAAGATAGTGGTGGACTCAAGACCCCGGCTCAGTGGGTTCAAGATAAGTGGATTTATTCTTAATATGTTTTAACAAGAATTTGATCAAAAATTTAGTCGGTTCAAAATTAGCAGATAAGTGGGTGTAAAATAAATCATATATAATAAATATATACTTGATTTTCTGAAAGTCAGAGGATGGCACTAAAACCTCTAAAATATATATAGGTCTGCCCATGGCTAAAGACCATTATCGTTAAGTCATGTTACTTGCATACGTTTTGTGTTTGTTTGAGAACTCATTTTCTCCAATAATATACGTAAGTCAAGATAAAATCATCTTAAAATCTATAAAAATCACTTCGGAAGCCGTAACTCTTTCTCCCAACAGATTTTCCAAACACACACAAAATCATTTTATCCTTTTTTTACCCTCATTAGGTAGATCTACTGAACTTCGCTACATTGTGGAGATACCTCCCTCAACACATCACTGGAGTCACAAATAACTGACACTGCATAATTGAATCCACCCCATCTGTAAGGGCTAAGGGCCAATAATCATTTTGTCATGTTTTTTTTTCTTGACCCACAATAATGTCATCAAGTTTCTTCGTGATAATCATGGGCTGCTTTGTTTTCGCTTTCTAGCTCACATCATGATGTAACAGTACCAATCGTTAAACCGATGGGAAGAAGGAAGACTTTAAAAATAGGCCTCATGTATTATGATAAGGTTATCAAGTTCAAGTCCCATGAAAATTATTTAATTTAAAGTGAAAAAAACTATCATTTAATTTCAATCTCATAAACTTTGTACGATGACTGGTGTTGATGGGATGGATGTTCACGACTGTACTTTTCTCTTTAGACTATGTACTTATCATATTAAATTAAAGAAAAATATTTACTTAAAGTTATATACGAAATCAAATTGTTTAGCTGTATTGGGTAAATAGCTTCTAGGTAAAATATTAATTTTTAAAATTAATTTTAGGAGAATAGCTCTTACGGATTTTGAGGTAAAATCTAGTTTTTGAAATATGATTGTGTTTGGGAAATTATTGGATTTTATGGAGTTTAAAACAAAAGTATATAGGAAAGATCAAAAGAAAGAAAAAAGATGAAAGAGAAAATTTATATTAGAAAATGTGTGATTTGACAATAAAATAGCTTTTTTCAAAACACCTAAATTTTGCTACAAAACCTTTAATTTAAAAAAATGTAAATACTTAGAAAAACTTAAATTTTGAGGCATTTTTAATCATATTCACATGTTCTAATTTTTTAAATTATATTATTTAATTAAAAGTCTACATAAAAAAATTAGAACACATGTCCACTGATTAAAAAATTGCAATAGTAAAATAAAAAAACTTAATGAAATTATAATCTTAAATTAAATTATATTCAATTTTCTGGTTATCATACATTTTATTTTTTTTGGAAAATATGTTGCGTAATTCCACGGATAACTCCTAAGTTTTTTTTTTTAAAAAAAAGAGCGAATATGATTCACAATCACGTGTTATATGACCAATTGATTGATTATTTTGATTCTCCTCACCTTGGTCAATTCTCATCTGTAGAAATATTTTGATTGATGGTCTGCTTTAAATCACGTTTCTCTTGTGCTGTATTTGTGTATTAAAAATTTTAAGAGAAAATTAATTATAATTAAGCAATAATAGTAAGGGTAAAGTGGTAAATATAACATTGATCTTATTTCTCAGATACACTCAACACCCTAATCCTTTTTTGTGCAATTTTGTTCCTCATGTTTTTTATGCAATTTCATTCATCCCTGTATTAACTCTAAAGAAAATTAATTTTTTAATCCCCAATTTTTAATTTATTTATAATTTAGTCTATCAAGCATGAAATCAATATATAAAAAGTGAGCTTTGAAGTCCCTCAACAATTATGATACAATGAAAAATTTTTATTCTTCTGACCCTAAATGGATAAATTATAGTAAATAAAAATTAATTTCTACTGTTCTCATGAAAAATTGTTGAACGATTTAGAAGCTCATTTTTATTAGTTTGATTTTATAAAATAATTTAAATGACTAAATTACAAGTAAATTAAAAGTTAAAGGTCAAAAAAAATTAATTTTATCTAAAAAATAGGATAAAAGTTAACAGAGAAGGATGAAATTGCACCAAATTAAAAATATAAAAAAAATTATACCAATTTATTTATCCTATTACTGATTTATTACACTTTTAAGTTGTGCCTAAACCAACACGTAGAGATGTGAATAAAATTATATATGGACGAATGATAAAGCCTTTGTCTCTTAAGTAAGTAATTGAATAATAAATTGTTTCTCAAAACCTTTGTTTCTGAATGATAAATATTTTAAATATGTAATTTAGTTTTTTTAAAAGTTGCATGTAACCATTCTCCCGCTAACCTTAATCTCATCCAATAAAGGTTCCGTTTGACTTAGCTTTTGGAAAGTTCAAACATTGTTTAACAGTGTTTTTTCACAAAACGAGATAATCTCTTTTATATATTTACTTTGATTTATATAAAAATACTTCTCTATCACGCTCTTAAACGGGTCCATAATCTCGCTATCAAACAAAATATTTAAAAAAACAGCAAATAATTTTTTCCGCAAACATGGTCAAATGTTACTGTAAAATTTTTTTAAAAAAAGTCATGGTGCTGTAGACACGTGGCTAATGAATGAAATGGGGTAAATAAAAGTCACGTGAGGCAAATAAGTGTGGAAGACAAAACCAAAATCAAATTCATCATTCACATGTTCCATCATCAAATTGAATGATTATTATGAATGTGAACCCCATCAAAATTGGGCTAAAAAAATGAAGTCCACTAAAATAGTCACGTGTCGATAATATCGCCTCCGATACGGTCAACATAATTAATAATCGCTAAAGTAGCATATACGACACTGTCTTATCTTATTTCTCATCGGCATCTGTTTGAAAATCGGCCCAGAAGAAAGGGTTTAAGAATTTTTTAAAAAAATTTACGGAATTCAAGAATAATTTACAGATTTTAAAATTTTTTTATAAATTTTAAGATATTTTTACTGATTTCAACATATTTTTTATTTTAACTTACGTACATCGTTGGTGGAAAGATTTATCAAACATGCAATATTTCCCTTATCTTTTTAATTTGGTATAATTCAATCCCTCCTCTTAACTTTAAATAATTCTTTTAGGAAAAATCAATCTTTTAATCTCTAAATTTTAACTTACTTATAATTTAATCCTTCAAATTAATAAAAAATGATCTTCCAATTATTATCAATAATTTTTCATGAATATATAAAAATTAATTTTATTTACAATAATTCATCCATTTAGGGACTGAAAGGTCCCATCTTCCTTTAGATTTACTTTAGGCTCAGAACAATTAAATTTTTTTAGTATATCTGAATTTCATGAAAACAACCTTAATGACTTAATTTTTCATGAGGATTTCAGAAATCAAATTAATTTTCAAAATTAATCTATTTAGGACATAAAATCCACATCTAATCAAAATTCATCTATAAGCATGTAAAATTATATTTTGGAAATAAGATGTGGCATTTCTGCCCCGAATGAATCTATTTCAAAAAAGTCAATTTGATATATGGAATCCTCATGAAAAATTGAGTCATACAAATTATTTCCAGAAAAATTAACCTTTTAGTCTCCTTGTTTGGAACGTTTCCAAAAGTCAAACCCACATTCAAGTGTTTTTCAGCAAAACGAGATAATTTCCTCCACATATTTACCTCGACTTGCGTAAAAGTACTTTTCTACCGCGTTTTCAAATGGGTTCAATATATATAAAAAGTTTCATAATTTGTGAATTATGTTTATACCTAAAATGACATCATTTTACAAGTTATGGAACTTTTCGAATATTACCTTTTTATGGGCATTATCGTAATTCCACGAACAAGCACTATTTGATTCGTGAATCATGCGCTCCGTCCATTTTACATGTCACTATTTTATGTGAATCATGCGCTCCGCCCATTTTACGTTAATTAAATATGATAAATATGTTAAAAACCCATAGTGTATAAAATAAAATTAAAAATAAATAAATGCCAACCGCAAAATATGATGTGAAAAAACTATTTGATGTCCTCAGTTAATTTTTAAAGTTGTTGTCTTAAATTTAATAAAGCTGACTTTGACATTTGACAATCATTTGGCTGGCACAATTAATGTTTAGGGAAGTATTAGATTATTGTACGTAGTTGATGAGTCCGTTTGGGAAAGTGGTATAGGAGTATTTTTACGCAGGTTGAAGTAAATATATGGAGGAGATTATCTCGTTTTACGAAAAAACATTGTTGAATATACGATTAGATTATGAAAAAACACTGTTTGGAACAACATTTCTAAAACCTAAAGCATATTCAACAGTGTTTTTCCGCAAAACAAAATAATCTCCTCCGTATATTTACTTTGACTTGTGTAAAAATACTTCTCTACCGCGTTCTTAAACGAGCACAAAGTTTGAAAACCACCCCAAATAAGTTCACCTCATTAAATACTACATTCGATTTCTAATATAAGGTTAAAATTCAATTTTGACATGAATAATGTTACCATCAGAATTTACAAATCATAGTAACTTTGCCTCGGTGGTTATTTAGGTTAAATTTGATTCTTAGTTGACAAAATATGCTGAGCTTATAGGTCCATGTATTATGCACCTCATTTTAGTTAAGTTACAAATGTATCCCAAATGTTTCACTTGAAAGCAATGTTACCTCATAAATTTTTTAAGGTCAATATTGTCCTGGATTTTCGAAATTGTAGCAATATCGCATTCACTATTATCCAAATTAAATGTGTCCATTAGTTGGCTACCAAAACCCCCCTCACTAATGTGACACAAAGATAGGCAAACCCTCTTCGATTTTTTTTTTTTGAGTGCAAGAAAGCTTTATTAAAAACACGGAACAAACAAGACAAGGAAAGCGGGGAAAAGCTAAAAGAAAAGAAAACTAATTACAGAGAGAGAGAGAGAGAGAGAGAAGAATTGACAGACGCAAGAGCCTGACTACATTGATCAGCATAGGCAAAGGCCTCTTTGACTAAATTTAACGCCGACGTAGTATCCTCACCAAAGATGTGATGGTTCCTCGCCTTCCAAAGTCTCCAACAGATAATACCAAAGAGAGTGCTCCATCTCGGATTGCTGAACTGAGGGTTAAGGTTCGTATGGAGCCATGCAGCATGGCTGCCATTAAGAAAACGAGGTAGATACTGAGTTGGGACCACGAGGGACCAACAAGTTCTTGCCAGGCTGCAATGTCTGGGAACGTGGTCGATGTCCTCATTGCTAGCTCCACAGATATGGCAACTTGCGTCCTCCGCCCTATGCCTTCGTAAACGCTCCCTGTTAGTGAGGAGCTTACCACTAAGGACCAACCACAAGAAGGTTTTGATTCTGTAGGGGCCCTCCCAAAGCCAAGCGAGCTTCCAAATTTTGTCTTCATTATCCCAGTGATCTTGAGCCAAAAGATCATATGCTCCTTAACCGTGAAATTTTTTCCCCCGCACCAGGAGATAGTGTCAAGCTCATCTTGATTGTGAGGAGGTTTAAACTTCCTGAAACAATCCAATATATCCGGTGGGAGTTTCTCACTGAAGACATTCCAATGCCAGCGGCCATCAGGGGTGACAAATTCACTGATGGTTTTCTGCAGGTCAACTTCATTAATGGGGCTAGAGGATAAAAGCGAAAGAGGTCCCAACTCACCAATCCAGTGGTCAGCCCAGAACTTTGCAGTCTTCCCATTGCCAATATTCCACACGTGGCCAAGCTTAAGGTCCTCCCAAACAGCTGAAAGACTCTTCCATAAGTGAGAAGCATTGCGTGTTGGGGTCTTCGGTGGCTGAAGGTCATGCCAGTTGTACTTGGACCTAATCACTTGGACCCAGAGAGAATCTGGTTTAGTACATAGTGCATGCGCCAATTTCATGAGGAAGGCTAAGTTTTGAAGGCCCAGATCTTTCAGACCACAACCTCCGTGACTCTTAGGCTGGCACATGACTTCCCATTTTACGAGAGGAATGCCTTTATGCTGCTCCGTAGATCCCCATATAAACTGCTTAATTAATTTCTGAATGCTTTCACAGGTAGCATTAGGGAGTTTAGACGTCTACATGGGGTAATAGGGAATCGTTGCAAGAACAGATTGTGCCAACGAGATCCTCTCTGCGAGAGAGACGTTTCTAGCTTGCCAGCCCTTAAGCTTAAGACGTATCCTGTCTTCCACGTAACGATAAGTTTCCTTCGTGACTCTCCCGTGAAGAAAAGGAACCATAAATATTTACCCAACGACTCCATTTTATGAAACCCCAAGGCCGAGCAGATATTAATAGCCAATTGCGGAGCAACATTCCTTGAGAAGAAGATGGACGACTTAGAAGAGTTTATTTTAAGACCTGAAGCCTGACAGAAATCATCAAGGAGCTGCTGCATGAGCTGCGAATGACCTTCGTTCGTTGTATTGAAGAGAAGGAGATCGTCTGCGAAAAATAAGTGAGAAAGAAGGGGACCTCTCTTCCTCAATTGAATTGCTCTCCATGATCCCTTATACACTTCCCTACTGATAGCTTGAGACAGGCGCTCCATGCCGAGAATAAAGAGATAGGGAGAGAGGGGGTCGCCTTGTCTAATTCCACGATGTGGCTGAAAGGCATTAGACGGGTGTCCATTCCATAGAACTTGCATGGTGGAAGTTGTGATACAATGCATAATCAGTTGCTGCAACTTAACAGGGATTCTAGCATCTGCCAATGTATCAGCAATAAACTTCCAACTAAGCCTATTGAACGCTTTCTCAAGGTCGATTTTAGCAGACATCCAGCCTTGTTTTCCCCCTTTTCTTCTCATTGAATGAACTATCTCTTGCGCAATAATAATATTGTCTACAATATTCCTTCCTTTGATGAAATTGGTTTGCTGGGGAAGGATGAGAATTGGCATCACCAGTTTAAGTCTATTGGCAATTATTTTCGTGATGAGCTTATACATAGAGGAGCAAAGGCTAATGGGATGAAATTCTCTTAGTACCTGAGGGTGCTCAACTTTTGGGATCAAAGTAATTAATGTCCGGTTGAGACGATGATCTAAGGTACCCCGTCAAATAATCTTGCCACTTCAGTGAAGACTGTATCGCCCACCACGTCCCATTGACTTTGGAAGAACATCGCATGGAGTCCATCAGCACCTGGGGACTTAAGAGGATGCATCTCAAATAAAGCTCTTTGAGTTTCCTCCTTCGTTACAGGTCTAATGAGGTTGTTAAGCAACGAGCTGGGGATAGGGGGAAAGAGGCTTGAGTAACTGAAGTTGCAACTGCCAGATTGGTCCACTGAGTAGAGATTCTGAAAAAAATATGTCGCCATAATAGATAGCTTATCTTGGTCAACCTCCCAGTCACCTGCGTCGTTCCTCAGCATTAGAATCTTGCTTTGTCTACGCCTGATCAGAGCACTAGTATGATAGAACTTAGTGTTCCTATCACCGTCTCTGATCCACTGGCTCCGGGATTTTTGCAGTCACATGACCTCTTCTTGAAGGCAAACGTTTTCGTACTCCAGGATCAGATTCTTTTCTTGTTCCATAAGATGCAAGGAGAAAGGAAATTGCTCTAGACGCTCATGCACTCTAGATATTTGGCGGGAAGACTCTTTTTGTTGTTGCCAATGTTGCCGAAGACATTGGCATTCCAACGTTGCGCCTCAGAAGAAAAGTGCTCAATGTTATCTACCAAGCTTTTGCTTTGGTCCCAAGACTTGGTCACCAGATTGTGAAAGTTTGAGTGTAAAGTCCATGAAGCAAGGAACCTGAAAAGGGCTTGAGGGGCCTGCTGACCTCCAACATAGGTGACTAGGATAGGCCTGTGGTCGCTTTGCATTCTAGGGAGATGTGTAACCACAGTGTTGGGCATTTTGAGGAGCCAATGCTGGTTGCACAGGACTCTATCAATCCTAACACTGAGACCGCCACGTTTCCATGTATAGCATGGCCCCATAAACCCCAAATCTACTAGCCCAGAAGCTTGCATAAAGCGAGTGAAGGATCTGCAGCCATGTTGCATGCGCCGAGAACCACCTCGCCTTTCATGCTGGTGGAGAGTAGCATTGAAATCACCACCAAGGAGCCATGGCATCATAGGGTCCACACTCAGATTCAAAAGGTCTCTCCATAGATACTCGCGAATCGTAGGGTTAGGGCTGCCGTAAATAGCGGTGAACAGATAGTGATTAATGCCAAAAGGATCTGAGACCAAAACATGCATGTACTGCTTGTGATTGTGGAGAACTGATAGGTGAACATCATCTTTCCAGAGGAGCCAGATGCCACCTGAGAAACCAGACACTTCAATCCGATGAGACTTGGGGTAGAGAGTTCTCCTAATCGCCTTGTCCGCTTGTAACCCTAAAATGCGTGGTTCCACAAGAACAACTATATCAGGCCGATAACCTTTAAGCAAAGAACGAAGAATACGATGGAAGGATACCGAAGCTGCCCCTTGGCAGTTCCAGATGAATATAGAATGATTCATTTAGATAAGATTGGGGCGGGGCTCCCTTTCGGACTTTTCAGAGGCTGAGTCATCCTCGAACCCTAGCTCGTTTGCTTCCGCAAAGGACAAATCATCGTCAGAGTCTAAGGTACGACTCATCACTTCTATCAGGGCTTCGTTTATGTGCTCAAATGGAACTCCATGCGCTCCCTTTGCCCTTAGTTTAGAGACTTTAAATTTGCTTTTTGGGAGTAGATAGAGGGAGGTGTAAGCCTTGTTAGGTTTCGGCGGGCACAAAGATTTTCCTATTCTCTCAGAGATCGAAGGTTTTGAAGGCTGGACCAAATCCTGCGCAGTAGACGAGGTTCCTTCAACAGCTATAGGGGACAGGACGACAGCTGAGTGGTCAGGACCTAATGATGTGGCCTGGAAAGACTCCTTGTAAGCAGGCGAGGCGAAGATAGAAGTGGAATCATCAGAGCGGTTTGGCATTTTCCGTAGACCAACAGAAGGGGTGCTCGCCACATCGTTGCTTTTCGTTGACTTCTGCTTAGTGTTTGCCTTTTTGGTTTTCGTAGAGGTCTCATGTTTACTGACAGGTCCGCTCTGCTCAATATTCTTTGTCCGAGGATTGCCATCTTCGTTATCTGCAGAGCTGTCCATCGATACCAGAGGGTTAAATCTGCTACCGCCCTTCCCATGTATATGGGATGAATCATGCACGTCTCTCCTGACTGTTCTGATTGGGCATCCATTACGAGGTCTAACTTTCATCTAGTCACCAAAAACCTGATCTTCACGCGCCACCGTAGCACTACCGGGGATCTCCGAGGATGTCCCTTGGCACTGGCTGGCAGCATGTGTCACCGGAGGCAGAGGGTGCTGCGTTTGGTGGGTACGAAACGAGCATGAGTCCTCAGTATGGCCGTAGCGTCCGCAGCAATAGCAAATGGTGGGAAGGCCCTCATATTCCACCTGTTGAATTATCCCATCAAGCTTTATCTTTGAGACCAGCGGCTTAGTGAGGTCGAGCATGACTGCTAATCTCGCAAACTTGGCTTTAGCAACACCCTGTGTTTTAATCAATTTTTAAGACTTGACCGATTACTCCACCAATGGTTCTCAAAATACTCTTTGTGGTAGTAATGATAGGGGAACCTAGGGAGTCTTACCCATCCGTAAACCTGCTTAACTTCCAGGTTAATCGGTGACAAACTTGGGTTCCAAGGATGGACAGTCAAGTAGTGCCCTAACACAACCCAAGGTCCTCCTAACAAAGCATTTTGGTAATCCATGTCATTTTCTAGTTTCATCATATAGCAGCCTCCCTCAAGCTCAGTAAGTTTGAAACTCCCAGATGGTTTCCACAGAGATACAATTTTGGAGTGAAGGGTATCTTGACGTATATATCTTCCAAGCAGCTTGACAATAACTGCATGCTTCATGCATCCATTAATGTTTTAATCCTACCAGAGAAAGTAATGGAGGGTATAAAACCCTCCAAACTGACTTCTATGTCGTCCTTAGCAATAGTCAAGTCAGGTTGGTCGCTAGTCACCTCAGGAAAGCCTTGATCACCATGCTCTAAAAGTTTGTCTCTACACGAGGGAGGCTTATGCAGTGGGGTTGCAGAGGGGAAAACTTCAGCATCGTGAAAATCTGAGGTCGTTATAGTCCACTTTGGTCCATCTGTCTCTTCTTGCTGAGCAGCTACCGGTGAAAGTTGATCTCTTGACATATACTCCTCGTCACCATTCTCCTGCATACTAAGATCCAGATTACTTTCTTTATCTCGGACTTTGACCTTCTTGGTTGACCTGTTCTCATCGGAAGAAGGCATTCGTGACTCCTTCATCACGAGTTCAATGTCGAGAGCAGCGTCCACTTCTTCCTCCATCTTGAGTGAATCTAAGTTTGAGGATGAATTTATTTATTAGCCTCCTAGGTAGAATTATAGATTGGGCACACATTGGTTTAAACCCTCTTCGATTTTCTTTTCAATATACATACAAGATGTTTGATTTTCTCCAACCATTTAAACAGCATAGATTTTTTAAAATTTTTCTATTTATTAATTTAAATTGGAAAATATGAAATAGAGACATAAAATAATCACGATCAACATGTTTTCTCTTCACCATACAATTTACTTTCATCTATAATTTTCTCCAATCATTTAGATGGGATTCAATTTTTTTAACAAAAAAAATCTTATTTATTAATCTTGTAAAAAAATGAAATGGATGATATATGAACCTACAATATAGCATATTTGGTAAAATTAACTTTGATAACATTTGGGATGAAATTGTTATAATTTAAAAACTTTCAGGGTAACACTACTCCTGGGTAAATTTTTTAGGCAATATTTCTTTTTAATAAAAACTTTTGAAGTAAATTTACACTTAAATCAAAAACAAAAATTATATGAATACTACATTGATTATATAATCTCAGCATATTTAGTTAATTAATGTTTAAATTTAACGTGGATAATAGGCGAGGCGAAATTGCAATTATTTGTAAAACTTTTAAAGCAATATTGGAGGTGTTTGGGAAAGCTTCTCAACATCCTAAAAGTATGTTCAACAGTGTTTTTCCGTAAAACGAGATAATCTCCTTCATATATTTACCTCGTAAATGATAAAAGTACTTCTCTACAGCTTTACCAAACTGACCCATTTAATATAAGAGTCATTTGACCAATTTGGAGATATAAAGGAAGCTACACAAATTACTTTTAAAGTATTTATATTTTTAATTTTTCTCCAAATTAATTTGCTCGGCTCAATAAATAGTAATTTAATAACATAAAAGTATTTTAGAGGGATTATATAATATATATTATAATTAAGTAATTAAATAATTTATTTAATTTGTTTAATCTTTTCAAATTGATCAACTAATTCTTATATTAGAGATCCAAATATAATCTGCATTCGTTAGTGGCAGACTCTGTAGCGAAAGTGACACATGGTCTCTAGTTCAAACCCAAGTGAACACAGAAAAGAAGACGTATTTGGAAATACAAATGAATACTTCTAAAATAACTAATTAAATTACTGATAAGCTAGCCAAAAAAAGGAAATTTATTATCGGATACTAAATAACCCAATTAATAAACAAAAAATACTAAAGATGAGTAATTCTAAGATATCCTAATACTTATCAATGGACTTTTTTCACTTATCATATATTATTTCTTTTGCTTTGGATCTAATTGTAATTCTCCTGGAAAAGGTTAAGATTAAAATGGAAGTGCAAGAAAATTAGACAATTGTGTTGAGAGTTGAAAGGTGGGAGGGGATCGTAGAGTGGAGTCTCTTTTGTTGATCACTTTAGTTCATAGTTTATACATCGATGATCACCATATCCGAGAAGCAAGATTCTGGGTTTAGAATTTAAACTTCAATGCAGAATACTCATTTTATCAAAAGTCATTGGATTTTTTTCACCCTAATTTCAGTTACATGTAATTTATGTATATTGGGATTCATTCTTTAATGGTAAATTTTCTGTCATTTTTATTTTCTGTGTGATGACTTCGATGGTAACAGCAATATTTGTACCGTCCAAATACAATTTCAACAGTTTATATTTGAAATTTTTTTAACTAATAATTTTCAGGAAAAACGATCGAAAAAAGAATCTCAAAAGTGCTACATGACAGAGAGGTACGTTAAAATTCAAAAGTATCATGGCATGTGACATCCCAAATTGAAAATTTAAAATTCAAGCAAAAAGTCATTTCCTTCTTCTGTTTTTTAATATCCACAACCACACAGTGGCTGGTTGCCAGTGTACTAAAGTCGAAGTCAGCCTAATAGGGCCAGAAATAGGCCTTCAAACCTGAAGGAATCGAACTCATTGTGGAACCCAGGTTAAGCTTATTTCAAAAAAATCTGAATTTTTTTATTTAGTTTCAGTAAATTTAGATTACCCTTAGCTAGATTTATTTACTAAATTTAGGCTTTAACGCTCAACATCATTTCTTATGGAGGTGGGGTAGCATTCCTATGTTTTAAAATTTTTAGAGCAAAATTAAAAAAAAAAATCCAGTACGACTCCCCTAATGAAAAGTTGAGACAGATCTGTATCTTAACCCATTTATTTAAACAAAACAACTTTTAAAAAAGTTTTAAAAAATTAATGGTACCAACAAACACTAAATGCAGACATATCTCCCCCAATTTTAAGGTAAAATTACAAGCTTAAAAGAGACCAAAGAGCCAATCTTTACTCGTGGAATTTTCGTTTGTAGCATAACGTTATAGTTCTCGCAGGTTTTTCCCTCTCAGCTGTGTTTGGATTCAATGATTTCAAACCATACAAAGATAAATCAAGAAAATGAAGGTCATTATATACCCTATCTGTCCAAATCAATTATACACACACTAAATAAACCCAAAAAAAAAAATCAACACCCACCTATAATGCTCCTTACCGACATAAGATAAAATTAGACCGATATACAGAAGATTAGCATAACTCCTCCACAGATCAAGACTTAACCATCTATAATATGATCTATGGGAGGACTTGGTTGTCATCATTAAATATGTGAATAAGAGAAAATGCCAATACAGGATGAACCCAACAAAGTTTTTAAGTTAACCAATGTCAAATAACGAAATTGACTGCGACAAATATCTTAGCCCATTTACATGCTTAGCTTACTTTGACCTACCATTGAATAAGAACATACCTGGCACTAACCAGTAACCACCACAGCTTCCCTTGACTTCTACCCAAAATTACAACCCGTGTAAAGAGTTAATCCAGCTTCATCAATAAATCAAACAATTTACAAGTATACATTCTGAAGATGAGCTAAAATGAGACAAATTAAAATTAAGGGGGGAAAGGAATTTTACAAAAACAATGAGTTGTTGTCATCCTTGCATGACAGACACATCCATAGCCACCTTCCAACAACATGCTGTCAATTTGGCAAAGCCTTCTTCACTGGAACAAGTGCTACACAAACAAGAGTGCAGAGCTCTTAATATTTCTCTCCCATGGTTCACAGAATATAATACAACTCAAGATAATGCTCTCCTTGATCATAACAAGCAAGACAAAGGAACTTGTCAACACCCAATTCTCACCTCAGCAAGCCTTTCTCTTGTCAACTCTTAAGTGGACTTTATACCATTTCTTCTTAGCTCGGCCTCTTGTAAATTTCTTCTCTCTTGGTTGGCTCTCTTCTGTCGCCTCCTTGAAAGAACTTTTACTCCTGCTCTTACTTGTACTGCATTTTAATGGAGCAATAGTATATGATGCGTGTATCTTATTTCTTTGCTTCAGTAGCTCATCGATCTGCACAATTATCCCAATAATAAACAGGAAATGTTCAACAATATCTGTAACTGTGATAAAAGAAAATTGAAAATATACTGAGGGGAGTTCACTAGAAACCCTAAAAGTTGTCAGTTGATACTCACCGCTTGCATTTCTTGTGCATATCTGTTTGTCATCTCAGTAAATTGTGCCAGAACCTATCAAAACAAAGTGTGAGATTTGATGAAAAGAAACATAATTAGAGCCTTGGGTGCAGCTTAAATGAAAGTTCTGACCTCTCGGTATTCACTCTCAAATTTAGATAGCTCTGCTCGTTTAGATAAGAGTTGAGCTTCTATATCCCTGAGGCTCTTTTTTTCTTGAACAAAAGGTGCAGCACATAGCGCCTCTACCGTATAGCTTGCACTTTTGAAGAAATTGTCGCCTAAAAAATTGAACAGAATCTTACAGTTTGTATGAAGCATAATTACAATAAAAAAGAATTGGAGCACTGGACATTTTAATACAAATTTACCGTAAACAGCAAATACATGGGTACCAGCCTTCAATTCTGTTAATTCACATGGCTGGAACCCATCCAGCTTTCTGAAAAATGATGCATCCGGATCCTTGGCAACAGCTATCTGTGTTGAAATAAAGCAAAATTAAGAAAATGAAAAGGACAGAGATTAAATTCGGAGTTGTATTGCTTGATAATGGCAACTCACTGAGTTTGCTGTTTGATCAAGCCGATAAACAGGAAAACCAAGAAAATACATTCCAGCAGAAGTAACCTTCCCAGTTTTTGCACCATCTTCCTGCAATGATAATTATTAACCGTTGTTAGAATATCTGGAACCGTGAAGACAGAAATCCAAAAGAATAGCAAGAGAACCACTCAAAATCAGAATCCGCCAAAAGGCACTTGACTCCAGCAGGAAGAATCTCTCTCTCACACACACACAAAATAGGAAAAGGCTTATATACCTGGAGTGCAAGACTCAATCCACCATTTTCTTCTTGGTCAAAATATAATAACTGTGGAATGAAAACTCTAATGAGAAGAGATTAATAACATAAAGAATAGATGCTGATATTCAAAATATATTTTCACATACTGTTAAAATTTGACCAACAATGCCAACTGAAATTTATTTTCAGAAATATAAATATCTGGATTTTCCAAACAAAGAAAAGAAAGAAAAAGGCAAAGCTATAAGTTCAATGAATCAATTGCTAAAAAATAAAAGACCATCTTATGAAGGAAATCATATATCTAAGGATTTCAGCGGAAAAATCAATGCATATATGCCAAAAACAAAGCCTTTATGACCAAAGATGTTCAAATCCTAACCTTAAATTTGCTTTTGTCAGATGATTGCACCCGACAAACAAAACCAGCCTTTGCTTCCTCTTCTGCTATGGTAACAGAATAGAAGTGAGCACATTGCTTCTCAACCTGACAGATGATGGCCACCAAATACAAAAATGAATATTTAACAGAGGACAATGCATATGACAATTGATATAAAAGAAGGATCCATAATTGGTATATAAAACAGCTAACCCTTCTAGATATAGGATGCCCTAAAGGAAGTGGACGAATAGTAACCACACCATTAAGTGCCTCTTCCAACACAGTTGCTGATATGGTTGTCTTAATCGGCACCCCAAGTTTACTGTGATTCATGAATGAAATTAGGGATGAACATGAAAGAACCAGCAAGGAAGGAGAGAATTTCAGTAAAGAAAAATATCATTTATCTTCTAAAGACAATAAAAGGAATTAGCAGAGCAATAACTTATTACCTGAAAAGTGCAGCAAACATTGTATTCACAGCACCTAAACTGGAAAGATCCAACTCCAGTTCTTGGCTATCTGATTCAACGGCCTATATAGAACCATAAGATAATTAGATCACGGAGACTCCAAGTCTAGATCTTGAGATGATGTATAAGTTCACACTAGAATGTTGGAATTTGCAAGAGATTGCCGAGTCTTAGGGTCAAATATATAAGAAAATGTAAATCATGGATAAATAATTGACTCAACTCTCCTGGAGATTTAATTATCCATAAGATTAAACAAAAAATTGCATCACCTCAAAACCAGCCGAGTCATATTGACGCCGTTTGTCAGGATCTGACAAGATATTGTATGAAAAGGTGACCTCTTTAAACATATCAGCTGCTTTAGGATCATTAGCATTTTTGTCTGGGATGATATCTGGAATGAAACAAATATAGTAATGTTATCGATCAAACCGCCTTGATTCAAAAGATAAGAAGCACAGTGAGACTTCAAGGAACCGATTTTCCTTCAAGGGTAGTTAACTTATTCCAGTTGCATTCCACTTAAGCATGCTCATACTAGATGCATGTAACCAGACTGCAAAAGCTGACGCTATTCATTTGGAGGGTGCATTTCTATACTATGACCATTACCCTCTCATTTTTCTTGTTGGATTGCAACAAAGAATATCATCCTAATTTTATTAAAAAATAAACAAGTTTTATTAACGTTTGGGAAAACCGATGCAATTTTTCCATTGGCTTGAGTTCCTAAATGCTCATCTTTACATTGCTAGCCTGATCGACGTAATGAAATTGTCGTTGCTCAATCATCAATCCTTTGACTTAACGCGAAGAACCAGCTACTGACAGGATTATGACATAAGTCACCCTGAATCCAGCTTAACGTATAACCCAGTAACTCGTTAACCAATCGAAAAAGTTACCGATAATCTTGAACTTGCGGAAACATTTTTTCTGTTTTGGCTCCGACGCTGATTCCCCCTCAAATTCTTCAGGCTACCCAGTCCTAGCAGGCATCTTGGTAAGTTAACCAAAGCTTCCAAATTAAAAATCCCGAATGTTAAATAACTAAAAATTCAAAACTCCCCCAGCTATCAACAGTAACGAAATTATTCAAATTCTCCACAACAAACTTCGAGGAAAAAATATAAAAGCCACAAGTCACTCGGAAGAAACTATATAGACATACTTGAGCGCCATTTTTCGGTAAGCTGTTTTGATTTCCTGATCTGCCGAGCTGCGTGAGACGCCGAGAACCTCATAGGGATCTCGACGAGGCTGCTTCGCAGCATCATGCTTCTCCGATTTCGATCTATGCGCCGGCATTCTAAGTCAACAACTATGCTTGCAAAAACCCTAGAATTTCCCCTCGTCCGAGACCCAAAAGCATCACAACAATAATTCAAAAATCAGGAATAGGAATTCTCCCTGACTTGGCCACTTCTTCCTCTATTGAAGTCACCGAGAGAACTGAAGCTTCAAAGAACATTGGACATCTCTCTATCGATGATAACCAGAACCAAAATTAGAGAATCGGAGCAGCGACAAGAGAAGGAGACAGATAGTGACAAGAAGGAGACACAAGAAATCGGAGTCGCAGAGGGAATTAGGTGTTCTTTTCCTAATTTAATATTTTTCTTAGGCGAATTCGATATTGGCTATTGGACGCCTAGCGCGTAGTACGCACCCCACAAATGAAACGACGAAGTTCATATAATTTTGAGTAAAATAAAATAGGAAACTATTCTCAGTCCCAATGAAATTGAGTTAAATCCGAAGGGTTTAGGTTAGATTAATTGAAAATATAAAAAGACATTATTACCCTGATTATTTGAATTGATCAAACCGAGGTACCATAAGAGTCCAACTCAATTTCAAATTTACAAGGATATAGTGGTGATTTTTTCTATTTCCTAGAATTTGGACATAATTTCACCGATAAAATATATATTTGATCCTATAAGTTTATATTAAATTTTAATTTAGTCACTTAAATTTAAAATATATATTTTAATCATTTATTTTAAATCAATTAGTTTCATTTAACAAAAAAAAAATATGTAATCAGTAAAATTAGTTTTTATCATGCCATAGAAAAATTTGTTTACTCAACATTTTTCATTCCATAAAACTAACAGTTTTAATAATAAATTATTAAACATTCATTTTTTAAATTTAAAGTATTATATTAAAATTTAATGTAAATTTAAATTAAGAAGCCTTTATTTTACCCTATAAATTTTCTTTTGGTCTACAGAAGTATATTTGCTAATTTGAATTCCCAATCTTTTGATTCTTTCCATTTATTTTGGAAAATTGATGCATAACAAACTATATAAATATAACAATCAACATATAGTACTATATAAAAACGAAAGGGTGCATTATTTATTTATTTATTTATCATATACTCTTTTAATTGGTTGCTAACTTTTTGGCATAAGTGTTTTTGTATTAAAATATTTTTTTTGTTCCCAATTATAATACTCCTCTGGCCATATTTATAAGTAGGAAAAAGTTTTAATTAATCATTTTTATAAATTACCTCATTAAATTTGATGTGAATGAACGATTTTACACTTAATGCATTATGTGTTGATTTTGCTCTCGTGATGATGATAATAGTGGATATTAAATAAAAATAAATTATTGCATTTTAAGGTAGAATTAATGAGATTTAAATTTTTCTTTGATACATGTAAAATATACTAAAAATAACTTACAAATATGATAAAGAAATTTATGTTTATTTTAAAATAAGTTGGTAGTCCTGTATAATTTGGAAGATTTGGTAAACCAAATAATAATACATATTGCTTGGTTTACATATCAAATAATAATACCGAAAAAAAGAGAGAGTTATTGTACATGCTAATAATCTCATATTATACGCAGCATAAAAAATAATAATTTCGTATTTTTCTTCATTGATTTAAATAACAAGAATGTTGCTTATACTCTGTATTGGAATTCCAATACTAATATGAGAATTTTATTGCTAGTTAGGTAATCTCAACATATCTAAATTTTTTTAAAAAAATTGAGAAACAAAAAATAAACATATGCACAACACCTTTGACTTTGAACATAAATATGAGACTAAAGCAATAATTAAAGAATATTGGATGCGACTTGGTTCTAGCTCAAATCAAATTAAAAGTTGTTTTTCAGTGAGTCTGCCGCTAGTGGCGGACTCAAGATCCTGATTTGGGGATGCAAACTATTTTTTTGAAAAAATAAATAGGACTTATTCTTAATATCTTTTAAAAAAAATTTGAGTGAAAATTCAGTGGGTTCAAAATTAGCAAATGAATGGGTACAAAATAAATCACATAGTACTAATATATACCTAATTTTCTGAAAGTCAGGGGATGCAACTGCATCCACTAGGGACCAAGTAGGTCTGCCCTTGTCTGCAGCATCTACCATTAATAACAATAATTAATACCCTCATATTGTAAATTTCTCGAGAGGACTTTAATATTGACCACGATATCACTTCCACAATCAATCCCCCGGAATTGGATTTATGGAAATTAAATTCATTTTCGTATATGTGTTTAGTACAAAGAATTGACCATGGAAATTATTTCCATGCAAAATTCATTTTCAACAAAGTTGATGGAAATAACTTCCATCAAAATAGTTTGGATTTGTAATTCCAACACATCAGTGCCTCTTTTTTTCTTTTGCCAAAGTCATAGAAAGATTTTATTTTTTTAATTTAAAAGAGGATTTTGATTTTTTCGTATAAAAATTAGATTATATTTCCATGACATATCAAATGTACTTTTAAATTGCATACTCATCTCCATATCTATTTCCATTTTCATTCAAACTAATTCAAGTGTATCAAACAGACCCTAACTAAATACTTAAGAAACCCATCAAAATGCCAACTATACTAAGTCTCATGGTTGGATTGAGTTAAAAATAAAAAATTGAAATGCCATTAAGTCAAAACCTACAGTTAGACAGCAAACAAAAACTTTATTTAAAAAATTGGACGAGTTTTCAGCTTGGTGCAAAAAAGCCAAAAAAGTAAAAATAAAGTATAAAAAGTTTTGACCACCTCAAAAACTCTAATATATTTTTAAATCACACATAACATATTATATGAATAATTAGACTTATTGCGATGAATTTATTTTTTATATATTACTATATACATATTATTATTTTAATTTAATTATTACATCATTAGTTGAATCATATATTTAACAAAACCAACATGTGCTGGCTTTTCTGGTTTGAAGACTGGTTGAATTTTAAGTGTTCGTTGGTGAAAACGGTGGATTTGATTATATAATTAAACGGTGGTGGTGCATAATGCGCACCAAGCGTACGGAAGATTTTGAAATGAAAGTTGGAAGTACTTAAAATCAGAGCTGGAATGAGAGGGATGATTAATGATTATATAATTAATTAGATGTTTAAAAGCTAAGCAATTGATTGTGCCAATCAATCAGGTGATCCTAAAAAATGTGAACTTAAAAATTTCCATCTTTTATAATTTTCTTTTTTAAAAAACTCTTAATCAGTTAATCTCCACCCTTTATATATATCATCCAGTGAACCCCTTTTGTCAGAAATTAAATTTAGTGAAGTTATTTACATGTGCTTTTTAATTAATCAATCGGTGTCCAACGTTTTTTCTAAATCTTATTAACATATATTTAGAGCTTGTTTGGATGTAATTCCTGAAATCTAGTTTTGGTTTTAAAATCTAGGTTTTACTTTAAAACCTAGATTTGGTTTCAATTCACTTTTTTCAGAAAAGCTATTTTGGATACAAAATCTCGATTTGAAACCTAGGTTTTAAAAAAAACCATTTTTTGTCAAATTACATCATCTCTCACAATAAATTTTCTCTTTTCTATTTTTTATTTTTTTCTGTTTCATCTTTCCTATCTACTTTTTGCAACGAACTCCGTAAAAGCCAATAACTTCTCAAACACAATCTTTTAAAATTTAGATTTTTACCTCGAAATTTGTAAAAACTATTCTCCAAAATTTAGATTTTACCACGAAATCCGTAAAAATATTCTGAAAAGAACTTCCAGACATGTCGTTGAACAACTGACGAACTTGATTAATGGGAATGTTAACTTATAATGAAAGGCATATCGCTATCTATGAGTAATAATACATGTTTGAGAAATGAGCTTAGGCAAAAATAATGTTATTTTTAATTTTAAATAATAAATGAAATAGACTCGTATAGCATGCAAAATATTACAAATAAACATATGTGTGTCTATGCAAATAAAAATGGCCTTAATATCAAAATCAAATATTTTTAAATAACGATAATAATTCTTTATATAGCATTTTGTATTATTTGATAGTTATGAAGTGCTGAAATTATTAGAAAATAGGTGGCTTTTAAAAGTGTTGGACATGACTTGGTATTTTAGTAATTCAAATTAAAATTTTGAATAAATTATGTTCTGGGTATCATAATTTGGTTGGTTTAATTTTATATTTCTACTGGCATTTACATATCAAATAATTATCAGTCTAAATTTGATTATCAATTTAAAAACGTTCTAGTACAATTACTGTAAGGTTATACAAATATTACCTCTAATACTTAATATAAGAATCATTTGACTATTTTAGGAAGATTAACAAAATTAAATAAATTACTTAATTATAATATATATTATGAAATATTTATACATAATTAAATTAAATATCAGTTTATAAATCAGTTTAGCAATAAATGATAAAATTATCAATTAATCAATTTTATTAATATTTACAAAAAAGTCAATTGTTTCTTTTATTAAAATCTAGAGCTAACATATTTTAACACGCATAATCAAAAGTTCCCTAACAATGAATACATTCATCCGATCCTATTTATAACGTGGAAAAACAATATTTTATTCGATCATATTTATAAATCTTCTTATTGAAATTTTCATAAAAATGAACAATTTTACTTGTAATTTAATATGTGTTGACTTTGTTGTCATGTGTTATATTGGATATTAAATAAGTATAAAGTTGTAAAGCTGTTGAATTTCAAGACATAGTTAATGGGCTATATAATTTTTCTTAATTGATATAAAAACATATTGTAAGTGCCTTATAAATTGGATCTTACTTATAAAATTTCTCTAACAATGATGCACTCATCCAGTCCTATTTACAGTGTAGAAAGACAAGGCTTTATTCGATCCTACTTATAAATCTTCTAAGATTTTCATAAAAGAGAAAATTTTTACTCGTAATTTAATATGTGTTGAATTCATTGTCATATGTTATATTGGATGTTAAATAAGTATAAAATTCTAAAGGTGTCAAATTTCAAGACATGGCTAATGGGGTTTAAAACTTTTCTGAATCGGTGTGAAAAATACTGTAAGTGGCATATAATTAAATAGGATGAAGAGAAATAAACCATAACGAAAATGAAAGAAATTTAAAAGTGGGAGATTTATTGTAATGTCTCAAAGAAGAAAGTTATTTATGAAAAATCCCAAGAGATTGTCAATGAGAAGTCGATGAGCATCATTGACAAGTGGAGTAGTTGCCATTGACAACCTTTTAGAATTTTTTCATAAGTAACTTCCTTAGAACTTACAATAAATCTCTCTTTAAAATTAGTTAACCGACATAATTATATGCTCGGTTGACCCCAAAGATAAATCATTGAATCAATGCCACCACTTTTGTAGGGTAACGTAAATAATTAAAATTTGTATGTTTTAGCCGAAAAGGCCAAATCAATTTATATTAAGAGTAAAAAATGGGATCTATCCCAAGCAAATAAAAAAAGGTCACATTTTTAAAAGAATTAGCTTTGGTAGGGTTAAGGACTTGACAACTTAAAAAAGGCTATTAAATGCTTTAGAGTTTTAGAGGAAAGCAAATCACAAATTAATTATCCCTCATTTATGGCTTCCCATTCAATTATTGTCCAACATAAAAAAAAGTATCAATTTTTATTAAATATTTGATTTTGACTAATGTTCTAATTAAAGCAATAAATTAATGGCAATTAGGTGACACATTAATTTAAACTGTAAAAACTGAACTTTTGATCGTCTTTCAATTTCATACATAGTTTATCTTAGTCTCTTAAACCTAACATTTATTGTTATTTTGAAACTTAAATTTAATATGTCAGCATTTAAGAATATTTTGTGAATATTTAAAATTTTCATGTTTATCTTTCTTGTAATTAATAGCATTAGGGTTGAAATTAAGGGATAGAAATTAAACATTGTGCAAAGTTACTAAATATGCAATTTTTTTTCCCGTTAAACTATATATCCGTCGTAAATTTTTCAACGAGAAAAATAATAATGTTATAGAGTTATATTTCTTTTTCTTTTAGCAAATATGTAATTTTTAGTTATGCAATCTTATGTTAAGTTTTCTTTTTTATATTAATCTTATTGATTTCGATTAATCTCCCAAATTTATACTGGGTCCGTTTGGAAACGCGATAGAGAAGTACTTTTATACAAGTCGAGGTAAATATGTGAAAAAGATTATCTCATTTTAAGGAAAAATACTGTTGAACGTACGTATGACTTTTTCCATTAATTTATGTTGGAAAAATAACCTTGTTTTATTTAGGAAACCAAGGTTAGCTTAGCCGCAAGGATGACATGAGTTGAAAATAATATTCAAGAGTTAATCTCTTTTGGTGGCAAAAAAAAAAATATTTGTACCCTCTTTTATTTTTTAAAATTTTATATATTAATTTTATTCAGATTTTTTGTTTTATAACTTAATAATTTAGTTGATTTTAGTGGTCTTTAGAAAAGAAATTATTAGTAGCTCTTAAATTTATTATAGCTTTAATTACTAATTAATAAAAAGTGTTTTTTTAGCCATAACCTACATATTAAACAAAGCTACCAAGATACTCCAATGCAATGGAGAATATTTGCATTTTAGAAAAGTTAGTTTCTTATCTAGAAATTTCCAAATAAATAAAAATGAAGAATAATGTGTGATATAAAATTATGAGTAGTACGTCTCACCTCAAACTTTATATGAAATGTGTGACTTATATATATATATAGTCTAATTTCAAATAAAAATAAACTAAAGAAGCATTTTTTTATAGAATGACTTCCTCTACTATTAACTATTACTTCTAATTTTTAATATAAGTCCCACTTAACTAATTTAAGAAGATGACATAGTTAAATAATTTTTTTGAATTATTTATATTTAACATTTTAAAACTAATTTGTCCGATTTATAAATCAATAAATAACTATTTTAAAAAGATAATTAAATATGTACTATAATTAAGTAATTTATTTATTTTTCTTAAATTAGTCAATTAAATCTTACAATCTTATATTGAATACCAGAAGTAACATATATTAAGATTATTGCTTGTTTGGAAAGGAAGAGAGAAGAGACAAATATAATTTTGGAAAAAAAACAGAGAGATGAAGTGCAAATGAGTAATATGCACTCACTCCATAATGTTTTGCTTTTAAGAATTGAAAGAAAACAACTCAACACCTAAACATAGCATTCATGATGTTTTGGGGTAGCATCGCACACACATAATAAACATATTGGGTCAATACAGTTCCTTTAAATTTACTTCAATAGATGATATTGATCTCTCAAATTTAAAATCAATGGTATTGATCCTTTGAGGAGTAAAATGATTTATATTTTTATTTGATTATAAGAATCAAAATTTTAAATAAAACAAAATATGGAGATTATCGCTGATTTTAAATTAAATAAACTTAAATAAAATGGGAATAAATTTGATAGATTAAAAATTGTATTAACCGTATAATAGCTAAGAAATGACTTGAGTAGGGATTTTATTTGATATCATTTTGTTTTTATTTTTGTGGACAAATGGTTATTTGTATTAATTTTATTTTTTTAATAAATCAATAAATCAAACTTTAATC
Source organism: Vachellia pachyceras (assembly GCA_025593235.1). Taxonomy (NCBI): domain Eukaryota; kingdom Viridiplantae; phylum Streptophyta; class Magnoliopsida; order Fabales; family Fabaceae; genus Vachellia; species Vachellia pachyceras. The sequence continues at coordinate 55,841 of JANTPZ010083886.1, forward strand.
ATCAACTAGCTTATCTTATAATTTTCTTTAATTTTTAGATGATGAGGATGTAACAACTTTAATTGACAAGATTGTTTTTTGGAGTGATGGGGAAAACCCCATTAACTCTAAGACTTATCCAATTCATTTCCAATCAAATAAATCAATATGCATTAACAAAAGACACTAGTTTTGTATCACCAAAAAATTAAAAATGTAAATCTCATAGCCTCTATTTGAAATCACATTTGAAAAAAATCAAACGTACATTTAACAGTGTTTTTCCGCAAAATGAGATAATCTCATTTATCTTGTAAATGATAAAATCACTTCCCCACCGTGTTTCCACACGGGTCCATTAAAACCACCAAGTTTCATATTCTTAACGCTCTCTAGGAAAGTTCTTGGAATCAAGTATCTTCCCAAGTAACCTCACTACCCTTATGTTAAAAAAATCCTCCATCACTAAAATTACATCGACGACGACGACGACGACGATGAGACAGCTTCTTTCAGATGACTTGTATACTTCACGTTTAATCTGTTAAATATTATTTGGGTTTAGAGACTCTTTCTAAATACACAAATCCCAAATAACCACTTGCATTGTAATCCTTTTGGAGCTTCGATGATGGTGACCAAAATTAAAGCCTTGTAGTCTAGTGATATGATATCTTTCATATGGGAAGTCACGGGTTTGATCCCGTTGTTATAACCTTAGGTAGTTAGTGCTTACCCTTTTAAATAAAAAAAAAGAGATGATGCTGACAAAAAATGGCAAATGAATGTCTTGGAGAGAATGACTACTACTAAAAAATAGGGAAATTTATTGGGAAGTCTCAAATAAGGAACTTATTTAATGAATGGTTCCAATTTTAAAAATATTTATCAAAAGGTCCCATTGACAACATGATGTCCTATACATTAACAACATCATACGCTGTATTGATAATACTTCATGTTGTCAATGGTACCTTTTGATAAAGATTTTTTAAAATTGGGACCATTAATTAAATAAGTTCCTTATTTGGGACCTCCCAATAAATTTTTCAAAAAAATAATAACTTTTTTTATGATAAATAGCTTTAACTCTGTTACATTTCACACATTTGTCTCACCATCATCCACTCCCATTGATCAGCTTCAGCTCATGAACTGTGTAAGTTATCTCAGTTCCACCTTATCCTCAACTTTGAGCATCCTTGTTTGTTGTTCTTGTGCATATTGAGAAGCTTCTTCAATAAGGCTGATACACAGGTCCACATCTTTTTTTTTTTACTGTTCGTCCATCCTCTTCACTCATTTCTCTGTTTTTTTTTTATTTTTTAAATCCACTTGGAGTTGTAAATACTTTTTTTTTGTCACATAAGATGACTCATATGAGTCATAGATGATGATAAGGATGATAATATAGAAAAATGAAAGGATAAGGGGTTGGCATCAATTGGTAAGGGCTCCAAGTGGTTGGAGGCTCGATTCTTGGAGAATGTGAACCTTTTGATTTATTAGATAGCGACATGTGACATGTGGCAACATGTGGTATAGGTGAGGTATAATATATGTGATGACACGTGGTGTGTAAGGAATGGTGGTGATGTGGTAGTTATCAGAGTAAATTATTATTTTTTAAATAATTGTGAAAGTATTGGCGACGACAAAAAAGTCGTTACCAAAAGTACCTTTTTTGTCACCGCCTAATTTTTGAAGAATATAACACTTTCAAAATGAAATTCATACATTTATCATTTTTTCAAACCAATTTCCTTAGCTTATAAACTGATTCATAATATAATGATGTTCATAAGTATTTCAAAATACATACATATATAATGTAAAGTAGTTTATTTAGTTTCTTTAATCTCTAAAAAGGTCAACTAGAGATTATATTAAAAACTTGAAGTAGCGTGATGAGAATGGAGCTGCTCACTTTATAAAGCTGAAAACTAAATTGAAATTTGAAGTGAATTTAAAAGAATAAACACACTTTTCTAATTTTTGAGCAATATATAATATCCATTATCCACTTCTAATTTACATTTATTACACTTCTGTCAAATAAAGAAATCAGCGGGGAAAAAAGAGATTTTCTTGGTATTATGAGAACAAATTTTTGTAAGGGTTGTAAGAAGGTTTTGTTTCTTTTCAATTTTGATTATGGGCCACGTTTTTCCTGAATGGCTGCATTCTCCGGGCTGAAATTAAAAAAAAAACGTAAAGACAGGTTTACAAAAAACAGAGAGAGGAGCATCGTACATAGGTCTCTCCGAGTGGCCCAAGTTGTTAGGGCTGATATTAACTTCACTTTCCCCCTTTAAACACATGTTTCTCAACAACCAATGGACGCTTGGTAGAGTTGGTAAGGACTACTATCAAGATTTCTCAGGGCCAGGGTTCGAACCCTGGGGAGTGACAGCCGCGATAATTAATGCAACCTCAAAAAGGTTGTCCCATCGGTACCTCGCTACCACCGTAAGGTCTCCTCGCGGGGGGTCCGGATTAGTCTGGGGCGGGCAATGAACCCAGGATACCGGATGGTTTATACAAAAAAAAAATATGTTTCTCAACAAATTACTTTAAAATATTGTGTGCTATTTAAAAAAAAAAACAGCTTAAGATGCTGACACTTTTTTTAAGGAAAAAAGTGTTTTACATAAGTTTTTTTACACCCAACATGGTTGAGTTTTGGGTAGAGGAGGGACAACGGCTTTGGCAAAAGGAGAGAAGCCAGGTTTGCACTTGTGAATGTTTATTTCAACATTTCAAATTTTAACATCAACATTTTTTTTGTTAACAAAAATTAAGGAAAATATTAAAAAAATCCAGTCGAAATACATGAATTCTAATTCAGACCTATACTTTTGTCAAATCCTTGACAAGGTCTGTAGGCTTTAGTTGGGATTTTTGAATTTTACAATCTTACTTATACACCCTCTATTCTTGTTAGTGTAGGATTTGACTAAGAGGGGGTAAATTGGTCAGATATAAAAAATTAAAATCACAAATGCAGAATTAAAACAAAGTCACCGATAAAGCAGAGAGAGATGAACACGAGCGATTTATACTGGTTCGGTCCACCTGACCTACGTCCAGTCCTCAGAGCACCTCTGAGAGTTCAAATCCACCAACCAATCACAACTAGGCCCACCGAGCCTTTACAACAGGGATTCTCGCTCCCCTTCACACTTTGCACGAAAACAAAGTCACACACATTCTGTTTTTCGGTCTCAACTCAGCCCAACAACCTCAAAGTCCCAACCTTGAGTTTCTCACAAGAATACAATGAGAAATATCACATTCACTCTCTGAAAAGAGTAGATGGATAAATACTGAAGCTCACAAAAATTATGAACAAATTGACAGAGAATAACATCGTATTAAGTTCGTTCTTCGTCGTCTCATCTTCTTCTGTCTTCAGAGCTTTTTGATTTATAGTCGAGACTAAATTCAATAGCCGTTACACAGAGTTTGAATTGTGACCGTTACTCACAGCATCTTGATTTGTTCGTCTGTCATAAATTCTTGTTGTTCATTTGTCGACGGCAGAGCTCAGATTCATTCCTTAGATGACTTGAGGTTTTTAATGAAAGGACTAGAAAGCATTTATTAGAGCAAATCAAAGAAAGCTTCAGTAGATGATAGGCGTAGCTGTGTTAGAGAAAAATGCAACTCGAGTTTTCAACATCTCTCAACTCGAGTTCTTTAACATTTAGTTTGAAAATCATGTAGTAGAACTTCCAGTTCTGAAAAATGAGGACCCGAGTTCTAAAACAAGCGACAAACTGCTTTGTTGAAAAGACCCTCGAGACTCAAGTTTGGAAAATCAGGAACTCGAGTTTTGAAAGACTCGAGTTTGAACATTAAGTTTTTGAACTGAGAAAATTTGGCAAGACATAGAACTCGAGTTTGGAAAACATCAGGACTCGAGTTCTCTAAAACTCTAAGTCAAAACTTCCAGTTTTCACTTCAAGTTTTGTGAAGTAGTTATGGAACTCAAGTCTTGAAAAACCTGAAACTCAAGTTGTATAACGTGATGCTAAAACTTGAAGTTGAAACCTCAAGTTTTGACTTCAAGTTCTGTGACATAGTTATGAAACTCGAGTTTTGAGAAACTTGGAACTTGAGTTTTATAAAAACAATTTTCAGAGATGAAGTTCAGAAGCTTGAGACTCGAGTTTTTGAAAATGCAGAACTCGAGTTTTACTTCATGCTGTGAATTTGCACAGATCAGGTCCAGCTTTCAGCACAGAGCTTAAACTGCAACGCCCATAACTCTCTCAATTCAACTCCAAACCTTTCAAATAATATATTAATGGAAAGCCCTATATAAAGAAAATTATGATAGATACAACAAGCAAAGGTCACTGATAAAGCGTTCAAATCGACCATCAATTTTCGAAAATTATATCTCCCTCATATGAAATGCTTTGATGCTGGTTTTGGTGTCTATGAACCGCATTTGAATTCTAGTTTCATATGAAATTGGTTTAATATCAATCGGAGTTTTGGTTTGGGAGACATGAGTAAAATACCAGATATATGTCGAGCTGATAGAAAACAAAAAGGCTGAAACTCGAGTTCTGATGACTTCAAAACTCGAGTTTTGAGTCCAAGAGGTTGAAACTCAAGTTTTGATGGCCCATCATTTGAGTTTTGAAACTAAGAGATTGAAACTCAAGTTTTGATGGCCCATAACTCGAGTCTTAGAGTTAAGAAGTTGAAACTCGAGTTTTTGATGACTCAGAACTTGAGTTTTGACACTTTACTTCACGTTTAGCTTCAGAAAGCTCCAGAAACTTATCAAACTTAATTTTTATCTTCAAGAAATGGTTTTGATCATTCAAAAGAAGTTTATATGATTGCTAACTCAATGTATGATGATATAACATCTATTTGAAACATTTAACATTCAAATTGAGTTATTTAACCATATCATTCTCTAATTAAAAAGAATGCCCAAATCATTATAAAAACCTTTGTCAAATCAATATGACTTATGAAACTTTTTCCCCATTATATTTAACATCATCAAAACTAATCTTGTTTAACAATTTTCACTCTTTTTGTTGGCGTGAACCATTTTCTCTTTGCTCTTTTTTTTGACAAAACATTTTCTCCTTACCGTACACCTTCCTTTTATACACATTCTCATTCAAAACAAAATCTTTGCATAAATCTTTCTTAACAAAGTTTTTGCAAAAATTCAAAATAAAATAGCAATTCAGGAGTTAAAAGAGAAATAATCAGAATTTACCATTATTACCGTTGAAAGTCGACTATAAGAACTAAACTGGAGATTTCAATGATTTAAAGAAGCGCGCACTTCAACGTTAAAATCAAAAGTTCACCAGAGTTTGTATTTAAAAAAATGCGCATACACTCACCTTCACTTTTTATTTTTAACAACAAAGTTGTATTATAATAATATCTTTAACAACATTCAAAATTTATTAATAAGGTCTATAGACATTATTAGGGATTTAATAAAAATGTATGTCTAAATTAGAATTTGTGAATTTCAGCTGGATTTTAAAAGGATTTTCCGTATAATTAATGGTATCGAAATGAAAAATATATAAAATCAAGGAATTAAAATAAAAACCGAATATATTTAACGTACTAAAGACATCATTTTTTGTTGTTTTATATGTACATTTGAATTAGCGATAGCAATTACTTTTTTTTATGTGATTTATGGTTTACAAAATAAATACGTAAAAGAAGTTTTATCTCAATTTGTGTAAACATGATTTTTTAGCGTTGAAACAAATTGTGAGGGTGGAAGAAAGAGACTTGATATGTCATTGGCATCTGTAAGAATCCCATGTAAGATCTGTTTTGTGCCATAGGTTCTCTATCACAATTCACAACCACATACACAAGTGTACATGCAAACAACCACGTGAGAAGCATGGGAGTCGCTATCATCTAGCTTGAAATATTTATTATTATTATTATTATTTTTGCCCAAATGCTTGAAATATTTATTTATGTGTATAGTTTTATTATATATCAACATATACAACAACATCAATGATAAAGTTTAACTCACACAAGGTGGATGAAGGAGGAGAAGGTTGTGTCAGGTCCTTGATAGTCAATATTAAACTCTGTTAAATTATTTATGAGATGGATTAACCAAGAAATGTGTCGATTTATAAATAAGATGAATTAATTTTAAAAATGATAAATATAAATATTTTTAAAATATTTAAAAAAATTAATTGATTCTTATATTAAAACTAATTTACCGTGAAAATTGTAGCAGCATCTTGGAAATCTTCTCATATTCTATTTTTAACAATATATAAACTGTATTGGGTTTATTTTTATTAAAAAAAATTTATGTATGTGCTGTTGCTTCTAATTTTTTTTAAAAAGGTTATTTTGCAGCTTTTTAGATAAAATTATCCACATATTGTGGGTTTTTACTAATTCCTGACATCTTTTTATTGAAAATAATATTATCTGAAATATTACTAAATATTAAAGGGAGATTTACTGTTGAGTCCCAAATAAGGGACTTATTTATTGAATGATCCCAAATTTTAAAATATTTAAAAAATGGTCCCATTGACAATACAAGGTGTTGTCAATATAGCACATGGTGTTGTCAGGGGTTGTCAAGTGATAACACCATGCGCTGCATGTTGTCAATGGGACCATTTTTTAAATATTTCAAAATTTGGAACCATTTGCTAAATATCTTCACTATGTGGAACCCCACAGTAAATCTCCAAATATTAAATGTAATAATTTCTTTCAATATAAATTTCAACTTAATTACCTACATATCCATGTATTACTTTGACAAAACTCAGCTAATCACAAACGTATGCCTTGCTATGAAATGAACGAATGAAATGAAGAAAGAGGGTTAGAAAATTTTAATAAAGGGGAGATAAGTATAAAAAATTTATAACCCAATTTCTCTAATTTTTTTTTTAAATTCAACTCATAACATTTTCCCTTTTTAATTTCTTCCCAATTCCTCAAATATACCAAACAACAATTAAAAGATGCCTAAGGATTGTCTTTAGGTGTGTGGGTGTAACTTTTTATTATTCAAGATAAAATAATATTAAGCAAATAAGAGTTTTATAAATTGCATATACAAACTCTTATTTTTAGAAATCAGAGGGTATAAATTAGTTATCAAAGTATTATTAATACATATTGTATACATACATATACATATATATATATTTACTTAGGCTTCGTTACAAATTTTCACCGTATAATCTGTTATAAACTAATAGCTCCAATTAGTTTAAAAATTGAAACAGTGAAAATACACAACAGCAATGATTAACCTTATTTCACAAGATGAGGTTGCACTACGAAAATTGCATGGCATCAGTGTGTTTTGTCAATAACAATTTTTATTATTAAATAGTTATTAATCAAACCATGAATTTTTTTTTGTTACATAAATTTTAGGAATGAGGTTGGATTCACCCACGATCCAAGGGCAGTACACCTAACTCATGATCCACTGGGGTCTATTCCTACGGGCACTGGAGTAAGCCAATAAAGCCTTTTGGTTTAATCATATAGGTAGGTCAACCCATTTTTATTTAGCTGTGATGATGCCTCCTCAAACGCCGTAAATGAAGCCACAGCTAAGTGGCACTCCCCACACGCAACTTCATAATATTTTTGGACGGCCTGTTATTGTTATATCACAATCGAGCGGATTTTTATTACAACCGGCCAATTAAATGGTTGGTAACAAGAAGAAAGAAATAAAAGCGTTTGAATGGACTCTTGTTTTGTTTACTATCACACGTGACATCGCCTCTACAACAGAGAATAATCAGTTTTTGGCCCCAAAAAATGCATAAGATAAGAATAATTTTTTTTGGGTACATATCTACAGGTGAGCAGGGTGTCAACTCTCAGATATAGACTCAAAGAGAGCGATTATGATGGTAAATTTGTGTTTAGAACATTTTACAGATTTTAAGTTAAGTATACGAGAAGAGTTTTATATCAGCTTGCGTGCAATATGATTGAAAATCACTTCTCAAACACGTATTATGTAAAATCCTTTTCTTGAAATGTCAATAACAAAATATTTGATTAAAAATTCCTTTGACTAGTCAATATCGAAACCGTCATCGGGTGTTAGACAACAGAGGTTAAGACCAACGTATGCCATTGATAAGTCAAACGGTCAAAATAATTCAACAATTGGTCAAAATAAGTCAACATATGCATGACGAGCTCTAACGTGGCAATATATAATAATACAACATAATCTAAAAAGAAATGAAGCACTACTTTTAATGAAAGTAGTTCAAGCTTACGGAGTCTTCCCTGAAGGACCAGGACGGGAACTAACACCTGGAAAATGTTAAAGCAACAAGGTGAGATAAACGTCTCAGCAACCAACAATTCCATCTCATTGGGCATACGAGTAAGTGCCCATGAGTTGTCAAGTGGGATAGTCACATTAAATATAATAGCATAACAAAATGTCACGTAATCAACTTATATATAAGCATACATGTTTATTAAATTATAACATCATAAACTCATGCTTATCTCATAATAAAGTTACACGCAAATCAATGCACAAGATTTATTTCTCTGATCTCCCTTATACCTCCCCCAACCTTATTTCCTCTGACTGAACCCATGGGCTAGTACTGTCCCGTGCAACTGGCAGTACAAATATCGAGCTCTCCAATCAAGTAATATGGACCGGCCAAAATCCACAGCGCACAAGAACGGGCCATGGGTTTCCCATTTACTATAATAGCGGGGTGCCATTGCCCTATCAAATACAATTGGGCCAAGGGACTAACCAGCGTACACCTGGTAGCCCACCACCTTATTTCCTCTTTTTGTACAAGAAAATCACCACCTTATTTCCTCTAGAATAATCTCCCATCGAATCAACATCCACCACTCCCTCTCATATCATCAATCAATAATAAATCTATCATGTATCATGATCAATATCACAAGTTCTCGATGCGACATTCACTACTAGAAAATCATAAATTAGCGAGGAAAATTAGCGACGACTTTAATATTCCTCTCTAAATAACCCAATTAGCGAGGAATTTAGCGGGGACTATTAAATTCCTCTCTAATATTCAAATTAGCGAGAAAAATTAGCGACGACTTAGATATTCCTCTCTAAAATATCCAATTAGCGAGGAATTTAGCGAGAGATATTATATTCCTCTCTAATTGTATAAATTAGCGAGGAAAATTAGCGACGACTTGGATATTCCTCTCTAAAATTTTATTTGCCCCCAAAATCTTTCTCAAAAAAAATCATTTCCCGCTCACGTTTTGGCCAAAATTTGAAAT
>JANTPZ010083887.1:0-13078 GCA_025593235.1 Vachellia pachyceras
AGAAGGAAATGGCAGAAACTTAGATTTTCCTAATTGACATGCTTCACAGATAAACTCATTGTCAAAGGTAATATGTTCATTACAACTATTGAGGACTTATTTCAACACTCGCATATTAGGGTGTCCTAGTTTGTAATGCCATTTAAGAAAAGATTTGGCTGAGTCAAAATCTACTGAAGTAGCACAAGCCTGTGGATAAACTACTGAAGTAACACAAGCTTGTGGATGCCTGGTGCTACTCATTGGATACATCCCCTCCTTGGCCCTTCCTTCCATCAGTATTGTTCCGGTTATTTTGTCCTTCACAACACATCCACTATTAGTAAAATGCACATCAACATAATTGTCTTCAGCCAGTCTATTCACGCTTAACAAACTCTTAGTAGCAGAAGGCACAAATAACACATTAGAAAGATGCAGCTTCAAGTGAGGTAAGATTTTAGACCCTATGCCAGCAATTTTTGTTTGTTCACCAGTGTAAGTAGATAAGAAAGACTTACCAACTGGAGAAATTTGATCAAGCTGATCAATAGAAGGAGTCACATGGAAGTTTGCACCGCTATCCATGTACCAGGAAGGATCATTTACTGTATGAGGATTAGCATAAAAAGCAGTTGGGTTAGAATTATACCCATTAAAATCTCTGTCAAAGCCCATGGGTGACCTGTGATTATGTTCCAGACGTTGAAAACAATTTGCAGCCACATGGCCAACTCTGTTGCAGTAATAACAGTGCGGTTGATTATTCTGAAAACCTCTATATCCTCTTCTCCTTCCTCTGGCATGATAAGCACGAGACGCTCGGGTAGCTCTACTACCACCACGCCAGGAGCCCTACTCCACCTCTGAAAATCTGCTAGATTGATTGAGGTAACGAGAGTCAGACAAATCACGCTCAGCAACATTTACAGCCGGTTGAAGTGAAAGGGAGGAAAAATGATTTAGTTGCTCAAGTCTGGTCTCAAAGGATAGCAAGGCAGACTGAGCTTCAACCCAGGTTAAATTGGGCTGATCAATCAACTTCACCACAATCGCATTGTAGTCAGCGTCGAGTCCGTTGAGAGTATACATGACTAGCTTCTCAGTTGTAATCGCTGCTCCGGCTAAGGCGAGTTGATCGGAAATATGTTTCATACGACCAAGGTAGTCTTCCATCTTCAGCGAGTTCTTGCGAGTTGAATGAAGTTTGGACTTGAAGACCATTACTCGTGCCTTGGTCGATGCACTGGTAAGGTCCCTGGCTCCAACCCAGAGATCTCTCGCCGATTTACAATGTAGCAGCTGTGCCCCAATCTCTTGGGTCATCGTATTTCGTAGCCAACCAACAAGCATTCGGTCGGCAGAGTACCATTCCTCATATTCTGGATTCGAAACGATTCCTGCACCTTCAGGAATATAGCGTAAGGGGATGACTCCACTTCCATCAATGTGTGATTCAAGTCTATTTCCTTCGATGAGCGGCAGCACGACAGACTCCCATACCAGAAAATTGCCGCGATCAAGTTTAATTGCTGAGGTTTGGCTTGATGACTGAAACAGAGGGTAGCACCGTGAAGAAAAAATCTGTGTGGTCGCTGTCGTGTTTGATGTAGCTGAGGCAGACGAAGCTGCTGTGGCAGATGTTGAAGAGGCAGCTGAGGCGGCTGAAGCAGCTGAGGTAGACATTTTCCAGTATTTTATCGTAGCTCTGATACCAAGAAAGACAAGTATAATTGAGAGGCGTGAAAATCTGTATATTCATCATGTACAGTATTTATATTACAGTCAGCAAGAATACCCTAATAGAATATGCTAGGAATATTCCTAAGGGAGTCACAAGCTGTACACGTGACAAGTTATTGAGAAGAATATATTCTAGCTCTATACTCTAATAAGCACACTAAAAATAACTTGCCCTAGTACCCATCAAAGCAATTGATCCTTGTTGTAAATCAAGCCTCCAAATCCAGATGCCATATTTGGGGTTGGAGTTAATTCTATGTAGCTAGGGACCATAATGGCAAAGTATTGATGGAGGTGGGGTGAAGCAATTACTGCTGACTCAAGTTTCTCATCTGAGCTGTATATATGCTTGTTGAAACGAGAGCCATTATCATTGCTCCACACTTCATTAGCGATTGAATAGAATTGGACTATACGGAACCTTTTACTATGGCCTACCATATATTCCATGTTTTTCATCTCATTGACTACAATAACACTCTTTCTCCCTAACCTCTTGACAGGGAAATTCATTAGCAGATTGATTAGTTGTCCATGACTCCATGCTTCAAACGGAGGGGGCCCTATTAATGGACTAGTTCTTGAACCTCCACCTTCCTTCTATATGTTTCTTTCTTCTTCTTTTTGCCTGGTTTTTCTTGTTCCATCAGACATTTCAGACTCTTTTTGCCCCACCATTTACGAGCTTATTTATTGCTTTGCCGTCTCTCAGCTACTGAATTAATACAGCCATCCATCTCGATCCCAAAATAAAAAAAAAGCTTGCATCATCTCCTTTTGAACTTGCACGCCAGAATGTATATTTTAGTCAAGTGAATGTATATTTTTGAACTTGTGCATTAGCCAGAATGTTGAAAGGACAACATTTTTTTGGGGAAAAGAAGAGACAAGGGAAAAATCGTTAATATAGCATCCAACTGACAACATAGCTAGTGGTGTCCAATAGCGCAATGTATAAAAAGATAAATCCGTTGTTCGTTTTTCATATACTTGCATGCTTGGAGCTCATATGTGAATGATATATTATATCATGACAGGATGGGATAAATAATAAGAAAATTTTGCTCATTGTTTAATAATATAAAAAGCAAAGTGATCCATCTCTAAGTACATTAATTTTGGTTTTGATGATTGACGGCATTTTTGGTAAAATTCAATTACTTATATCGTTCACTTTTAATTGTCGAGATACTGAATTTTATTGGGAGGGGACGATATATGATGTAAGGAAATAAAAATCTAATTAACTCCAACAAAATACGATATTTAAAATATGCATAAATCAAGAAATCAAACTCTTTATTAATAATTCACAAGATAAAAAATGGTATCGCATAGATAATCGCACCGAGGGATACACCATAACATTTTTACTTCAGTGTGCACCCTATTATTCATGAAAAGATTTAATACAAACAGAAATAATGGGTATAAAATTATCATTGAAACTATTCGAATTGGTTTGATAGAAAGTTTAATGGACATGAGGAGACAGGACATTATGAAGGTAGAGATATATGGAGACTAAAAGTAGGCACATGGGGTGGTGGTGGAGGTGATTTATAGTAGTGTGGTGGAGAAGAAGTTGATGGGGGAGGTGAGGACTTGTAGATGTATGGTAGTGGAGGTGGAGGAGGTGGAGACTTGTATACATATGGTGGTGGTGGTGAAGGAGACGGAGGTGGTGGTGATTTATAAATACATGGCTCAGGAGGTCAGGGGGATGATGGAGGGGGAGACTTGTAGATATAAGGAGGAGGCGGTGATGGGGATGGAAGTGGAGACTTGTAGACATCTGGAGGTGGTGATGAGGGAGATGGGGGTGAAGGAGACTTGTAGACACAAGGACGGGGTGGTGATGGTGGAGACTTGTAGATATATGGAAGTGGTAGTGAGGGTGAAGGGGTGGTGGAGAAGGTAAAGGAGGAGGAGGAGACTTGTATAAATATGGTGGCAGTGGTGAAGGAGACGGAGGCAGTGGTGATTTATAAACATATGGTGGAGGAGGTGAGGGAGATGGAGGGTGTGGAGACTTGGAAACATATAGAGGTGGTGGTGAGGGAGATGGGTGGTGGTAATGGGGATGTGTTGAAAGTATTGAAGCAAGAAGAGATTGAGAAGTAGAAGAAGAAATTGAATGTATCTTTACAAACCCATATGGGTACAACAATTATCTTCCCTCTTTGAGGGAGATGAACAACCCCATTTTGGGGACTCTTGAAGTGGGAGAACCAAGTTACCCTTCCCTTCTTAGTGGGGACTCTTCATCCTCTCACCTTATGGTGAAGATCATTTTAATCTCATACCCAAACCATTAACACTAGGACCCTTTATATAGACTTTTGGGTCACTAACTAATTAAGTGATTAATACTAATCACTTTAACTAACTCATACTTCTAACACCCCCGCTCAAGTTGACACCCTTAAACTCTAGGTGCTCAACTTGCTAATACAAAAATTACAAGGGAATGAAGTGAGTTAAACTATACAATTTGATTCATACAAAAATACAAACATTTCTTCGTAATCACCTTCTCAACAATGAAAAGTTTTCTCTAGAACTCCATTGCATTCCTTTTCACAGAACTTCTTGTTCTCTTCTTCAATCTTCTCAGGCCCAAGGTCCACCTCTGTTGTAGGAGGTTCCATGATTGATCAATTGCGTCCACAGATCGCAATGAAAGCACTTTGTCCTAATATTCAATAAGATCAGGCCTCTGGGGATGATGAGGGAAACATCGTTATATGCTTTCTCATATCAATGGAAATTGTTTTACACCTTCCACCCAGCAACTTTCCTGGTTTGCCATTGCTTTTGAGATTCAACACATCAGTCGCTTCAACCTTGAAATAGATGAAACCAAGAGAAGCGAGTCCTTTGTTGCAGAGTTGGTTGTGGTAGAAGGAGGGCCAGATAATGAACTTCTGGATAACCCTTTCGAGATCATTTCAGTTTTTGTGGATGACATGAAGCTTGTGAACTGTCCTTTCTATGCTGTGGGGGTGTCAGACCCCTATTGCGTAATGTTTGGTTGAGAAACATCTTTCTGATGAACTTCATTCTCACGTCTTATACGTTCTCAAAGGCATCTACACAGAAAGCACTCCTCCATCAGTAATTCCTTCGTTGACCCTTCAGTATCCCCAAGTTGACTCCAGATTTCTTATAATGTTGGGAACACATGATGATCGAAGCTTCTGCTTATGTTGCAGATGAAAGTAAACCTCAAAATGGTCCCCTCTCTTCCTCTTTCCTATTTGGAATCTTACAAGATTAGAATCCAGCAAGAACGTATAGCCGACCAATTCTTGATCAAAATTCCGTCGATTTTCTCTCCGCGGTGTATGGTGATGCGTCACGGTCACAGAAGTGGGAGTGAAACAAAAAAATTCTGATAATACTTCAAGATGCTATCTTTCCTTTCCAGCAATTCCTCTTCTTAAACCTTTCTCACATCAAGACCTTCCAAGATTCTATAAAGAATCTCAGGCAAGTCCTTGAAGTAGCCAAACTCAGCGAAAGATCTGTTCACGGTCATTACTTCTGCCACTTCTTCTCTACTGTTCATCTAAGATCGCATTGATGAGAAAGCACTAGCTTGAGCACCGATCATGGTGAGATGTTAGGAGGGCAATCTTGAGCCTCTTGTTCTCCCCGCAGACTTTGATAGCGGTTGACTGAGAAATCTGGGCTCCCATTGCTTCAAAGATCATGATCAGAACCCCATCAATATTTAGAACTCCAGCAAACTTGCCCAAGAAAATAACTTGGCTCTGATACCATGTTGAAAGTATTGAAGCAAGAAGAGATTGAGAAGTAGAAGAAGAAATTGAATGTATCATTACAAACCCATATGGGTACAACAATTATCTTCCCTCTTTGAGGGAGATGAACAACCCCATTTTGGTGACTCTTGAAGTGGGAGAACCAAGTTACCCTCCCCTTCTTGGTGGGGACTCTTCATCCTCTCACCTTATGGTGAAGATCATTTTAATCTCACACCCAAACCATTAACACTAGGACCCTTTATATAGACTTTTGGGTCACTAACTAATTAAGTGATTAATACTAATCACTTTAACTAACTCATACTTCTAACAGGATGGTGGTGGTAGAGATTTCTAGTCGGACATATGAAGGTGGTGGCCAGGGGGATGGAGGGGGTGGAGACTAGTAAACATATGGAGGTGGTGGCCAGGGAGAGGGGGATGGAGGGGACTTGTAGACATATGGAGTCGGTGGTGAGGGTGACGGGGGTGGTGGATACTTGTAGACATATATGGGTGGCGGAGAAGGAGGAGGAGGAGACTTGTATACATATGGAGGCGGTGGAGAAGGTAAAGGAGGAGCTGGGGATTTGTAAACATAAGTAGGGGCCTTGTAAACAAACGGTGGATGTGATGGAGATGGCAGAGGAGGAGACTTGTATAAGTATGGAGGGAATCTGCGAGCATGAGGAGAGGGTGGAGGTGGAGATTTGTAATGATAGGTTCGATGGTCTTCATAGTAAGAGCTTGAGAAGCTGTCGCTCCAACCTGAGCAGCAGCCTGGTTTGGATCAGTAGAGGCATCAGCACCACTAGCTGAAGGGTTCTGGGTGGTCACTGACCGTTGCACCTGAGTTTGTACCCTGGTAATCAACAAGCACGCCAATCAACCCTACTAAAAATAAATACATAACACAATTTTATAATCAACTATGAGCAAATAAGACTAACAAATGGCACTTACAGGACAGTTTTGTGCATGTTCCTGTACTTGACGATGCACTATTTGGATCCCACACTTGTTGCAAACCACAGGAGAATTGCCAAAAGCACATCCAGAACAGTGAGACGTGCATTCAGACAGAGTCCCTTGCCATGTGCATCCGCTCCTGTGGTACAGACAATGAACTGCTACCTTTCCAATAGTATCAGCAAGTGTCTTACTTGACTCTGAGAGAGGCTGCAATGAGCAGTTATACATAAGCACCAGAATAAAATATAAGCTAGTTCGCACAGGAGCACTTTGGAAAGAATAGAAGGAAAACAACCTTGGAATCGGCTTCAGTCACTAGGTATCCATCATAAGGGCAAGCCTTTGTAGTGCTCACTATGTAGGTCAAGCATGGCTTGCAGTATAAATGAGTACATTGAGATTGCAATGCTTTATTTGGATAAACAAGAAGCCGACAAACAGGATAGAAGTATTCTCCAGCAAGGGATTGAATGTTCACTATGCACTCGTTATCAAATCCCATGTTGACCTATAAATGTGAATTCAGCTGCAAGCATGCATAAAATCAAAACACGCTAGGACGAGTATGAGAGCGGCGAAGTATGAAACAAACTGAAAGTATTCTGCTTGACATTATATAACACGATAGATGGGCTCTTCAAATATTAAAAAAAAAGGATCAGCAAAATTCTAGTTTCCCGTACCATGCATGAACTAACTCCCGCTCCATCTCACCGCTAAGAACGCCCACGTAAGGCATGAAAACAAGAGCAACAACTAATATTTCTGATACAGGAATAGACCGCTTTCAATTTCAATAAGACATGCAAAACCAAAAACAGTAATCAGAAATTGCCCGAAAGTCGGTACAGTATCGGTTTTCACACGAAGAAAAGGCAAAGATCAGCCCACAGAATTCTGAAGAAATTTGGGATGAAGAAAAGCGCAATGGGAATTCAGTCCGAGCAGGCATTAAATGAAGAGTGCTACGCCGATTGATTTCTTATTCCTTTGACGTCTCGGCGAGCAAACAACACAACATGGCGAAAAGATAAAACATTGAAGCTTAGCCAAAAAACTGGGTACCTGAGCATAAACGACAACCGCGTTCGATTCGGCTCGACAACTCAAACCCCAACCAAGAGATAACCAGCTGAAAAAGGAAAATAAAGAATTTCTCGAGTAATCGAAGATCATCGAACTTGTTATTTTCGAGCAGAAAACCTGAGTTGAGGAAATGTACCTTGAACCTCAAGATAAAAGGGTTCAACGGGATGTTCAGGGGCAAAGATCGCGCTTAGCGAGAGGGCGATGGCCGGAGGGGTGGTAAAGATGAAGCACAAAGAGGTGTGACTCAGTTTATACGAGAGACGGCAAAGCAACCAAGCAAGGAGCTCTCCAGCGCTAAACGACAACGTTTTTCGGCGCGGTAGTGGGGTGAGGTCAGTGTACCGAGGTGTCTTTCCCTTCCCTCCTCGCTTTTTTCCCCTTTTACTCAAGTTTTTTTATAAATTTTTTTAGTTATTTAATATTATTAAATTAAAATAGCAATAGTTATTACGGGAAAATAAAAAAACATTTAAAATTGTAAAAGGATATATTAGAATTTTGAATTTCTATAATTCTAAATTAAGGTACTTGACCTATGGATTTCAAAATATTAATGATTTAAAAATATTAGTGAAAAAATGAAATTGCCCATGAATATTGATGAGGAAGGATGTTGAAAAAAATTTTCATTAAGATGAAAAGTATTTTCATTCGAATGAATCACTCCTCCAAAGAAAACATTGTTCATTCGGATGAACAATACTCTTATTCTGAACTCATGTTAAAATTTAAAATTAGTAATTTTAGTCATTCAAATTTCACTTTATTTAAAACATATTTTCTATAATCTAATAAAAATATAGATTATTTTACCCTTTAGATGATAAAAACCACTGATTTTAAATTTGAAAGACTAAAATTATATTAACCCAAATAAAAATAATTGCTTGGTATATATAATTTTAATTTTGATCCCAATATCATCAATGACAAAACTACCATCAACATAGCCAACAAAATTACCGATCCAATGCGAGAAACATCAAACATCACGCTTCAATCTTCTTTTTTATTCCCTGCTCCAAATAGTGCCGAGAATCAAAACATCCCAATCTCCTCGGTCGATTATTCACAACAAATGTCAAAAAGATTCAACAGAATGAAATGCCCTTTCCAACTTAAAAAAATTCAACAGAACAGGAACGTAATCTATCATGAATAGTAATACCGAATGAATGGCTGTTTCTTCTTACATTCCAAAATATACAAATTTTTTTTTAAAAAAAGCAAAGGACTGGCATCATGTTCTCTGAAAATGACAAAATAAGTCGTATTAGGTATCGTTGTAATTTAAAGCTATGTTCAATTTAGCAGACTACATTTACAATGTTCAATTTTCACCCAAACCTTTGACATCGTTTTAGAAGACGTTTGAGAACAATAGCGTCTTACATATAGTTCTAATCAGATTAATGCATAACCACGGTTCGTAATTCAGAAGGGAAATAGTCAACTTGACTTATTGCTTTGAATAGGTATCGTTGTAATTTAAAGCTATGTCATGTCAGTTATCCGTCATAATATCATTGTTAGCTTCTAGGTGAAAAGTAAGAACATAGCATACAAGAAAATAAAGTTTGGCCGTTAAAAAAGAATAAGATCGAAATATTTGTACCGTAAGAAATAGAGTAACAGCCATTGTCTTCTCCTCATTTGTCATTGATCCAATCTGCTGCAACCTTTGCCGAGCGAGCTTGGGCGCATCTGGGCTGGCCTTTATTGTTGGTGGGTAAATCACATACAAAATCAATGGTACCAATACCAATGAAACCAAACCCGGGACAATGGCGGCTTTTGCCCAGTCCAACCACCCAATTGTTTGGTTAATAGAATTGGCAGTCAGAGTGGCGCACAGGGGATTCGCTGCATTGCTGTCAGAAACATCGCCGACGAAATCACCGAAGTTTGAAAGCAGGTCAGCATTAACCAAGACCCAAGTTTATTCTCAGTCCCATCGCCCACATTACTACCACAAGCGACACACAGGGACTTCACCAATGGGAGAAATATTCCACCTGCTCTTGTGGAGAATACTCAGAACTTAGCACATGAGTCTGAAAAGAGTCTTATTATTGAGAGTAAAACTGCAGCCATATATATAGCTGATTACAAGGAGATAAAATTGAAATAACAACCCACGTATAACAAAATCCTAGGAACATGGTAACAGATTAAGAGGAATTCATTAAAACACTAACAACTAATTCCTATGGAATAGGACTTATTTAAAACACTAAAATAACATAAAAGATCAAACCTAACATTCCCTCCCTTAAACTGTATGCATAATGCATTCAGTTTATATTAGGAACCTCACACATGCCCAGCAAACTGCGAAGCTTAAAAAATGCCTCCAACCTGAGTGGTTTTGTCATTATGTCAGCTACCTGGTCTTGAGTGTTGCAATGATTTAAATCAACCACACCATCTCTTACCAATTCACGAAGGAAATGAAATCTGATGTCAATGTGCTTGCTTCTTCCATAAAGAACAGGATTCTTAGACAGTTTTATAGTTGAGCTATTATCACACAAGATTGCAGTGCACTTCTCCTGCATGTAACCAAGCTCCATCAGAACTCTTCTTAACCAAACACACTGACACGCACATGAAGCAGCTGCAATATATTCAGCCTTAGTGGTGGATAAGCTAACCACAAGTTGTTTTTTGGATGACCACGTCACTGTTCCAGATCCAGAACCAAACATGAACACATAGCCAGTTGTACTCTTCCAATCATCTATATCTCCAGCAAAGTCACTGTCTGAGCAAGCTGTGAGTTGCTTACCACTTCCTTTCTTGTAGAAAATCCCTAGATCGGTTGTCCCCTTTAGATATTTGAGTAACCTTTTTGCTGCCAACCAGTGTTGCCCTGTGGGATACGACATGAATCTGCTGATAAGACTCACACCATACATCAAATCTGGTCTAGTTGCAGTTAAGTACATAAGACTGCCAACCACTTGTTTGAACAAGCTATTATCAACTTTCGCTCCCTGCTCATCCTTTGACAATTTGCAACCTGGAACTATGGGATTCTTCATTGCATTACTTTTGTCCATGCCAAATCTTTCTAAGACATCATGAGCATATTTTCTTTGAAATATATAAATCCCATCAGACTGTTGCAGCACCTCAATCCCCAGAAAATGTCTCATTTTCCCCAAGTCAGACATGTCAAACTCTAACATCATTGACCTCTTAAACTCTTCACACATGCTTTTGTCATTTCCAGTAAAAATTAAATCATCAACGTAAATGCTGACAATTAAAAGCTTACCCCCTTCCCTTGATTTTGTGAATAGGGTGTGTTCATAATGACATTTTTCAAAGCCCTCTTTAGTAAAATAAGCTTCAATTTTGCTGTACCAAGCTCGTGGAGCTTGTTTGAGACCATATAAAGCTTTATTCAGCTTATAAACCTTGTGTTCCTGGCCCTTTTTCTCATATCCCTGAGGTTGCTGAACATACACTTCCTCACTAAGCTCACCATGCAAAAATGCACTCTTTACATCAAGCTGGAAGATGGTCCAACCTTCTTGAGCTGCTATAGCAATTACCAATCGGATGGTATCCAATTTTGCAACTGGAGCGTAAACTTCTGTATAATCAATCCCATATTCTTGTGCATATCCCTTCGCCACAAGTCTAGCCTTGCACTTGTCAATCTCACCATTTTCATTGAGCTTTGTTTTAAAAACCCATTTAACTCCAATAGTCTTCATTCCTTCAGGTAGAACAGTCAGGTCCCAAGTTTTATTACGTTCAATGGCCTCAATCTCTGCATTCATGGCATCTCTCCATTTCTTGCTTTTCACAGCTTCCTCAAAGGTAATGGGATCAGTCCCTGTGATAACCATCATGGCACTCAAATCTTCTTCTTCTGATAAACTTTCTCCGGTCACATAATCTTGCATCCAATGTGGAACCCGTCTAGCCCTCCCTTGAATCTGACTTGAGGTGTTCTCCTCATTAGATTCACAGTTCTCATCATTAGACTCACTGGAAGGTGAACTAGTGCCACTTAAACCAGCCTCTGTATTTTCATTAACATCTGTTCCAGATTTCCTTTCATTCTCAGCTTCATCTCCTTCTTCCTCACTGTCACCCCATTCTAACACATCCAAAGCCTTTTCTTCCCTGCTCATATTCCAATTCCATCCCTCATTCTCCTCAAAAACAACATCCCTACTGACAATTATTTTGTTTGAAACAGGATCAAACAATCTATAAGCTTTTGACTCATCGCTAACTCCCAATAAAACACATTTAAAACTTTTGTCATCTAACTTGATTCTTTTCTGGTCAGGCATGTGCACGTGAGCCAAACACCCAAACACCTTGAAATATGCTACTGTAGGCTTTATACCACTCCATGCTTCTTCAGGAGTTCTATCTTGCACAGCTAGAGTAGGACACCTGTTGAGTACATGCACACACCATCTCACAGCTTCTGGCCAGAAGGTCTTAGGAACCTGCTTCTCAGTGAGCATACAACGCACTAAATTCATCACGGTCCTATTCTTCCTCTCTGCAACTCCATTTTGTTGAGGAGTATAGGCTGTGGTTAATTGCCTTGCTATCCCATTTGCCTTGCAAAACTCTTCAAACTCAGTTGAGATAAACTCACCACCTCTATCAGTCCTTAAACATTTAATATGAACACCCGCTTCCTTTTCAACATAAGCCTTATAACTTTTAAACATGGTAAAAGCCTCTGATTTTTCATGCAAGAAATAAATCCAAGTTTTACGACTAAAGTCATCGATGAAACTCAAGAAATACCTCTTGTTGCTGTTTGATGCAGGCTTTATAGGGCCACATATATCAGCATGTACTAATTCCAGCTTCTGTGATGCCCTCCAAAGACTTCTTTTTGGGATGGATTCCCTGTGCTGCTTGCCAACTAAACATGCTGTGCATACCTTTGCCGGTGTGCTAAGTGAAGGTAGACCATTGACCATTCTTTTGTATTGAAGAGTTCTCAACCCTTTGAAGCTCAAGTGTCCGAATCTGTGGTGCCACAAATAACTCTCATCTTCTGTCACAGCTTGAAAACAGGTAGTAGCTTTAGGAAACATTGTTGCAAGCACAACAAACATTCTGTTTGTGCTCATCTCAGACTGAATAATTAGACCCTTGCTAGGATGGAAAACCTTGCACTTTCCATGTTGTATTAGAATTGCAACACCTTTTTCTTGAAGCTGCCCCATACTTATTAGGTTATTTTTCAGCTCAGGAATGTAATAAACCTCAGATATTACCTGAGTTATTCCATTCACTTGCATTCGAACATTTCCTTTCCCCATAACCGCCATCCTTGAGTTGTTGCCTAGCTTCACAGTCTGCCTGAAGTGAACATCCAGATCTGAAAACCACTTGATATTTCCACTCATATGATTACTGCATCCCGAGTCAAGGAACCAAACCTCTTCTCTTTGACTATGGTTAAGCTCGACATATGACATTAATAGCAGCTCTTCATCCTCATTTAGTTCTGCATAATTTGCTCCATTCTCCCACCT
>JANTPZ010083889.1:0-15617 GCA_025593235.1 Vachellia pachyceras
GCTATAAATACCCCCAAGGGGTTCATTTGTAACTCACCAAGCATTCTTGCAATAGAAAGCATTCTCCAAAGTTCTCCATCTCTCTCTAGTTTCTCTCTCTAGGCTTTCTTAGTTCTCATAACTAAGTTAAGTCCTTGGAAGGCTTACTAGCAGGTTCAGGAGCTTGAGTTCGAGCAAGACTTGCTAGGCCGCACGGAGCTTACATCAGGTAAATCACTAAGCCCGTGACATTTAGCAGCCGCCCCCGTGCAGGCTGGGGGAAGGGGGATTCTTGTCTTTTCCTCCTCTACGTCTCTTTCGCCATTGAAATGCTCACGTTTTGTTACAATCAATTGCCCTCCGTCTCGTCTAATCTTGGGAGGGACCAGACTGAACAGATTTTTAATCACAAGTGGGTTTCCTCCTTACATACGTTGTCCCTACAAATATCTGCCTAACCACCTTTGGCTTTAAGGTCAGCGGCGGAGCCAGGACCTCAGAGTAGTGGGGGCAACTTTTTTATTTTTAAGTAAATAATAAGTTTACTAGTGTAGATACTTTGAGTGGGTTCAAATCTTAAATATCAGTGGGTGCAAAATAAAAATATAATGGCCATTTACATGTAACAAAAAAATTCCAGTGGGGGCAGTTGCCCACTCTGTGTTAAAGTCTCACATCGGATAGGCTCGGGAGGGTGCTAGGCTATATAAGCGGACGCGCTGCACGCCCTCATGAGAGCTCTTTTGGGGGAGAGTAATGGCCCCATGACAAGTGGTATCAGAGCCAGCCCTGAGCCTTCGGTCTCTGGTGGACCCTTCGGACGCCGGCGAGGTTGCCGGTGGGCCCCGCGGTGAGGTCGCTCGCGGATTAGCGGGGGGAGAATGTCAAAGTCCCACATCAGAGAGGCTCGGGAGGGTTCTGGGCTATATAAGTGGGCGCGCTGCACACCCTCACGAGAGCTCTTTTGGGGAGAGAATAATGGCCCCATAACACCTGGCAACCATGTGGCTCTGCCACTGTTTAAGGTCATTTTAATTTATTCAATGCCGTCAAAACTTGCTTTTTAGTATATCATTTTTTTAATATATATCATAATATTAAAGAAAAATCATGAGGTATTATCGATAGTTTTCGAATAAACTCATTACTATGTGTAACCAATGGATATACTAGGAGAAACAAATTATAAAGGCAGGGTGATTGAAGTTTTATGTTTACAAACGAAGTAAAGGTGGATTGCATTATTCACTTACGAAATGGGACAGGCATAGAGTTAGTACTGGTTTTTGGTGTTTCTTTTGGACGGTGACATGCTAAAACGTAATTTCAATATTATTTATTTGATATTAATTGTGGTTGGAAAATATCTGTAGGGAATATGGGGCAGCCAATTATAGAACGGGGATTGGCCGCACGCGAGTCGGGATAACAGGATAAGTATACATCAACCCGACCACGTTGATGCCTCACCAGTTTAAATTAACGATAGAAACTATTTTTTAATGTAAGTTTATAAGGTAAGTATGTAGAGAAGTTTAATCTTAATTTGCGTCAATTTGATTTCCCAACACTCACACAAAACAGTCCTAAAATCCATCACATTTTTAAAGCTAAATCCCCAACCTTTTTAGTCCAAATGGTACATAAGCGGCTTCGTTCCACTTAAACGAAGTCTTGAATTTAAACGCTTGTATAAAAATCTTTGTTGGAACACTCATCCACCAAAGCCAGATGGGGGATGCAAATCAATTCCGAATGTAGTCGGGGAAAAGCCCTAGTGGACTGAGTGAACAACCAACAAAAAAAAGTTAGTGAATTTTTTAAGAAGATTAAAAAAATTAAATAAAGTTATTAATTATAGTATACATTTTTAAATATTTATATGCATCATTAGATTATTTATCAATTTATAAGTAAGACTAATTGATTTGGAGAAAAATGATAAATATATCTATTGATTAACTTCTTTAATTTCACCAAAAATGTCAATAGACTCTTGTATGTAAAAGCTAATTTTGAACAAATACACACATTACTCACAGATTTATAAGAAGTATACATGAGTGTATTAGAAAATATTTAGAACTCTTTTAATCAGTTCATATGGCTTCAAAATTTTAATTTAATCAGTTCATATGGATTCAAATTTCTAATTAAGTTGGATGTTAAATTCTCATGTGCCTCTCTTCTTACGAAGAGTCAAACGTTTTGATTTGTTATACTGTAATGATTAGCTCATTCCGTTTGACTTAACTCGTTGGTTAGAGCTAGAAAAGCAAATAATATACACATATATTAAATAATATAAAGGTAAAACTACTGTATCACGAAGAATTTTTTTAACAATTACTTATTCTATTTATGAAAAAAGATAAAACGTTTAATTATTGGATAGCATTTATCTTTCAAATTAAAAAATTTATTACATAAAGTTAACTTATTTGAAAAGATGTAAAATAAATTTTGTTCAATGCCAACAAACAAAAGGATCGGACTTAAAAAAAAAACCCTTCCATTTTCAATTAAATTTAATCAGATCAACCCGATTAAAATGGTGGGAGCTTTTGCCCACCCCTATCCTTGGTAAAAGAGTTCTAGAGAACGGGAGGAAGTACTGTGCCTGTTTTGAAACACAGTAGAGAAATAATTTTAGTCAAACCACCGTGATAAATATGTGAAAAATATTATCTTGTTTTATGAAAAACACTATTAAATATGTGCCCTATAAACATTAAGCCAAACAGATCTACTTTCCGAACAAGGACATTGGAGGGGTAAATTGGATATTCATACAAATGTGACACTACCACGTGCTTGGCTTTTCCGAAACTTGCCTTTGGATATTTACAAAACTGACTTGTCCCCCACTTCGAATCCACTGCTACCTCTGTTCATTTTGACAAGTTGTAATTACTCAAATCATTTAAAATTAATTCATGGTTATAATTTGTTAGAAACAAAAACTCTATGAGAGATTTAATTTTATTTTAACCATATACTCTTATTTGTAAAGAT
Source organism: Vachellia pachyceras (assembly GCA_025593235.1). Lineage (NCBI taxonomy): Eukaryota > Viridiplantae > Streptophyta > Magnoliopsida > Fabales > Fabaceae > Vachellia > Vachellia pachyceras. The sequence goes on from JANTPZ010083889.1 coordinate 2,995, forward strand.
GATAAGAGTGAAAGAGAATGAATGATGGGAAAAAGAAGAAAGAATGGACATAAAAAGAAATGAGAGAGAAGTGTAATTAATTGGGGTACAAATGAAAAATTGTATTTCATTATTTCAGTTTCAATGTTCAGTTTCATATAAGGTAGTAAATTGCATGCATGACACCTAATGGATGCTTACATTTTGGCCACTATTTTCTTACCACACACATATACATAGACACACACTTCCAGAAATTAAAAAAAAAATATAACACCTAATCTTCTTCCATTGGGTTCTCCTCTCAAATATCCCATTAAATGTAATGAAGAGTTTTGGATTGTCGAATGAATGGATAACTAAGATGAATACATACATAACGAAGGAAATTAAAGAATGATGGCATAACTAAGATGAATACATACATAACTAAGATGTGAAGTGGTGGAATTCAAAGAAATGCATTTTGTTTATTAAATATAATTCTATAAAAGGTTACAGTCACACCCTAAATATGAGATCATGCCTAAGTTGTTGCCACCTCACATGCCTCAGAAAATTAAGCACTCTGCTGTATAGTTATATTTCATGGATTGATCACCGAATGATTTTATGTTCCAATCACTTGTATATATATATAACAAGTCTACAGCATCTCTTTATTATATTCTTGTCCCTTTTCCCCTTTAAATTTATCCCATCTTGGGACATTTCTTTCTCCCTAGCATCGTTATATAATAAATTCTAATTACCATAAATTATCCTCTCGAACTATGATAAATACTAATAATTATTTATCATCTTTTATCTTGAGATATTATTTTAATGTCTTAAACATATATTTGGAACCTTGAAATCAATAAACGGACACTATTTTGACCCAAAAAAAAACATATATCTGGAACCAATGTTTCAGGATTAAGGCAGGCCTTATGATTTCCTTTAATCTTCCCTTCACATCCTTGGGCAGTTCCAAATATATCTCGAGCATATTCAGTATCCGTATTTACCTTGATTTATATGTAAAACAGATTTCTCGAGCTATGGGGATTTCTTTCTTTTTACTTGTTTCGAGTCCCTAAGCTTTTTATCCATTCTATCGTCCAAATTAATCTTTCTATTTTCACCTACAAGCACTCATGTCCAATTTTTGAGATGTCCCATCCATCATAAAAATAACTTAACTCCGTTATTAATGTATTTTGCAACTTTCTTTCTATTTTTTCCCAACAATTAAGAAATGGAACACTCAGAATTTATGCCAAAAAGAGATAAGAAGTGGAACATCGCAGATGTAAAAATCAGGAAGCATGCAGCTGCGTGTGTGGGCTCCTCGTCGTCACTTTCTCCTCGTTTGCGCTCGGAGCAGAGAACCCAACGTTAGAATAATAATAAAACTTCATTGATTGATTAGAAGTTAATTATTGTGTTGAATTATGAAGGAAGAGAGGAGCAAGGATTCAAAATATCGTGGGGTGGACTTTCGTCGATCCATTTCACATCACTACAGTAAGAGCCAATCAATCGCTGCTTACTTGTCGGCCATTTGTATAATAAGGATATGCAATTGAGATAAGTGATAAGAATTATTGACTTTGCGGGCCATAAACATCTGGTAGGAGAATCGGAAATCCTATATTCCTTCCAATCCTATATTCCTTCCATTTTACCCCTCGTGGGTGGGTTCAACCAATAAAGAGATTATGCCAGTACTTTCATCTAAAGGGAGATGGTTCGAACCTGGGGAGTGTCATTTTGTTGTAGCTCCAGTCACGACATTTGGGAAGACATCACCACAGCTTAGTGAAGCTGGCTTGACCTACCTGTGTGGCCAGAATTAAAAGGCTTGCTTGACATGCTTTAGTGCCCACAGGGACAGGCCCCAGTGGATCATGCGTTAATGCTATACCCTTAGATCATAGGTGTATCTAACCCCTTCCCTAAAATTTGTGAAAAAAATATTCCTTCAATTTTGTTACACAACCTGTGATCCATAACACTGGGGACTTTAACTAATTGATGGAAAACAGGGTTAACCCATTAGATACATTCCAAATTTATGGGACTATTTAGAATAATGCTTTCCAAAAGTCAAACGCATGTCCAACAGTATTTTCCTCAAAACGAGATAATCTCATTCACTTATTTACCTCGATTTACGTAAAAGTATTTTTCTACCGCGTTCCTAAACAGGCCATTGTTACCCTCTGTTGAAGAATGTGTTAGAAAAATGGTAAAATTAACGAAAGAAAAATATTCTCTGTCTTCCTTTTACACGACGGATGTGCACCACCAAACTGCTGTTTCTTTAGGAAATTATGTTATAAGAAAAGATCTTGAAGAATGACCAGTTACCGTATTTGTTGCCTTAATTGCAAAAATCTTATTTTGAAGATAAAGAAAATATGATGAGTGGATAAAACTGAAAGTAGGTAAAATAAGTGTTAGTTATTTTGTAAACGGCTTATATTTTGAATCAAGTCAATCTTCCATAAACACCTCATATTATGAACAAAAAGGAATATAATGCATTAACTAAAAGGAATTCTTGATCTTTTTTTGCAAAGCATTTGTTTAGTTTCAAAGAGCATTAATTATTATTTTTCATATATGCCAATATGTAATGAGGATAGTGGAAGATGGTAAAAATTATGATTCTTAAGTTTATCATGGGTTCATTTGAGAAGGTGATTACTTTTACGTAAATTAAATTAAATATATAAAAAAAATTATTTCACTTTATCAAAAAATATCGTTGATATTACGTTTGAATCCTAGTTGGGATAAACCTACACTATAATTCGGATCACATTAAAAATGATGTGAATTTTATGATATAACGTTTTAACTAATGTTTGTCACGTGAATTTGTAAGTACATATAACAAGGACAAGAGCAGGTATGTCACTTCTAATCAACTATCGTATCAAGATTCCCGGTTGGCTCTGTCATGAGTCCCAGAGTCAAGAAGATTACGGATTTACGGTGAAGCAAGGTCTTATGAGACCTTAAACTTTCCAATTCTACAGATTAATTTTTAAGGTGTAGTTTTCTTAAAACACCCATAAATTACATCTCTTACTAAATTGCAACAGGGTGATATTTTCTGAAAAAACATTAACAACCCATTGATAAATGTTTATCTGATGCAACAACGTGGGATATGGGACGGAACAGCCTTTAAACCAAGAAGAGGGGTCATGTGTAAGCGTGTAAGGTGTTTGATTGAACGAAGGACCTATAGGAATTTTACTTCCGAATGTCCTGGCTCTCTGCATTCATGATGTCGTGCAATAATTATAGTGGGGAAAAAGAAGGCGAAGAAAACGACAAAGCAAGGAGAGCAGTGGGGGAAGATATTTGTTTGAGAAAGCAGGTGAGTGATAAGGATGAAAAGTTAAATATAAGATTTTGGGAATTTACAGTGACAGCGATCGAGGGCATTTTTTATTTATATAAACCATGGAGGAATCGTCCCAGAGACTCGAATCATCTTCTTCATCGTCACCTCCTTCATTTTCTCTTTTGATCTCTCTCTCGCTCGTTGCCCATCATCGCCATGGATCCTTACAAGGTACGTACGTGCCTTCAAGGATATACTAAATTCTCTCCTTGTTGAGCTTGACAACATTATATATTTTGCTCTTCTTAATTTGTTTGCTGCTCTGTGAAATATGGATGCTGGATTGGATTATATTGTGCAGTACCGACCATCAAGCGCCTTCAACACTCCTTTCTGGACTACCAACTCTGGCACTCCCGTTTACAACAACGATTCTGCTCTAACCATCGGATCTAGAGGTATATGTCTCTTTATTACTTATATGAAACGCTAATCAAGTGGCTACGTACCTACATGGAGACATGCAAGCATGATCCATAGATTATCTGTGAATTGATCCTTCCAATTTTAACACACACTTGTCCAGATCTCTCGTACAAGGTTAAGTTTTTTAAAATAAAGAGCTGGCTACTTCGAAATTGAACAACTCATATCAGGCTTCTGGACTCTAATATAATGTTCATGGGATGGATCTTTCTTAAGGGAATTCTATTTTTGGTACGTTGGGTTATATACAAACTTGTACACAAATCCGAGATACCGTATATGGACCTGTTTCCTACTGAGCTGAGCATTTGTAAGGAGAGCTAATCTGGTCTGATCATAACAAGTATGGGCGCAAACGTCTGCTGGCCATGGAGCGTGTGTTCATGATGAGCACGTGTCCAGCGATTTGGACCCTTCGTCCCCCCACTCCCCCACACGCACATGTGCTGTCTTTGCATATTTATATATGTAAATATTTAATTTTTATTTCATATTTTTCAATACTTATCCACTCTACTTTCTCAATTATTGAGTTAACTTCAAAAATAATTTTAAGGAAAAAATTGCATCAAAAAAATTACATGTTGAGTTCTAGTGAAAAAAAAAATTTAATTTTGTTACTGCAGTTCAAGGATTTTTTTGGAAGTTGACAACAAGGTTGAGCTTGCTCTTAAAGAAATGCCTTAAGCGCAAAATTATAGTATAAAATAGTTAAGAGTGCTGGATAGCTGACACACACATATGAAAAAAACACTTCAGACTGTAGATTCACTTTAACCCTATAAAATTAAATAAATAAAATTTATTTTTTGGAAAAGGGGGAAAAATAGTGAAGAGATGACCTCTGGACCTCTGGTTTAGAGAATGCATATATTAAAATAACAAATTACTCCCTCTAACTTAAATATAAGACATCACTATGAGCGGCATCTTATATTTAAGACGGAATGGAGTGGTAAATATAAATATAAAATAATATTCTGCTCTGATACCAATCTCCAAACTTACTATTGGGCTCATATATTTATTTCGGCGCAAGTAAAAACACATTTCCACCGCTTTTTCGATTGATGTATATGTGGTTTACTATATAGCATAGATCACTAGCTAGTTTGCTACAATCAAGGAACTCGCCAGGTGATTATATATATAACAAGAATTATGAATTCACCATGGAGCAGCAAATTATTAAACATGGGGCTTTCAGTGTACTACTTTTTGCTCACAATAGATTTGTCTTCTCGATCGATCCCAAACATATTATAGGGAAATTAAAGAGAAGTTGAAAGGAAATTAAAGTGAAAGGCTCTTTTGTGGCATGCAGGTCCGATTCTGCTAGAGGACTACCACTTGGTGGAGAAGATTGCAAACTTCACAAGGGAACGTATCCCAGAACGAGTGGTGCATGCAAGAGGAGCAAGTGCCAAGGGTTTCTTCGAAGTCACACATGATATTACTCACCTCACCTGTGCTGATTTCCTCAGAGGCCCTGGAGTTCAGACTCCTGTCATTGTCCGTTTCTCCACTGTCATCCATGAGCGTGGTAGCCCTGAAACCATTAGAGACCCTCGAGGTTTTGCCGTCAAATTTTACACCAGAGAGGTAATTCATAACGTCGCTGCTTTTGCTTGTCACGCTTTAATCAAGTGAATAGTTATGCATGTTGATTAATTTGAGAATTTAAGTAAAATCCCAAGGAAGAAGCACCATGATTTTCAATATGCATCTCAAGTTTCACTAAAGTATCTCACTAAAATTCTCCCTTGTTTAACATGTAACATATTATGATTCCTAATTAATCATGTTTTGTGAACTCATCGTCAGGGTAACTTCGATCTCGTGGGAAACAACTTTCCTGTCTTCTTCATCCGTGATGGAATGAAGTTTCCAGATGTGATCCACGCCTTCAAACCCAATCCCAAGTCTCATATCCAGGAGTACTGGAGGGTCCTTGACTTCTGTTCCCATCTTCCAGAAAGCCTTCACACCTTCATGTTCCTATTCGACGATGTGGGCGTCCCGCAAGATTACAGGCACATGGAAGGTTCTAGTGTCAACACATACACTTTGATCAACAAGGCTGGCAAAGTGCATTACGTGAAATTCCACTGGAGACCTACCTTGGGTGTCAAGTGTCTGTTGGAGGACGAAGCCATTCGGGTCGGAGGATCCAACCACAGTCATGCTACTCAAGATCTTTATGATTCCATTGCAGCTGGAAACTATCCTGAGTGGAAACTCTACATCCAAACCATTGATCCTGATTATGAAGACAGATTTGACTTTGATCCACTTGATGGAACCAAGACATGGCCAGAGGACCTCGTACCTCTCCAACCAGTTGGTCGGTTGGTCTTGAATAGGAACATTGACAACTTCTTTGCGGAGAATGAGCAACTTGCATTTTCACCTGCACTTGTCGTGCCTGGGATATACTTCTCAGATGATAAGGTTCTCCAAGCTCGTATCTTTGCCTACGGTGATACACAGAGACACAGAATCGGACCAAACTATCTGCAACTTCCTGTAAATGCTCCCAAGTGTGCTCACCACAACAATCACTATGACGGAGCAATGAATTTCATGCACAGGGATGAGGAGGTAATTAATATATTAGGACTATATATGAATTATTGTGTTAATGGAAATATGACAACTTTACTTGTTTTTGTTTCAATATATTTCATTATAATGACTATATACACAATGCTGGTTTGTAGATCGATTACTTCCCATCAAGATATGACCCTGCTCGCCATGCAGAAAAGTTCCCAATTCCTCCTGTTGCTCTCTCCGGAAGGCGTGATAGGGTTAGTGATCTTTGTCTCTTGCATTATATGAATCTGTATTGTTCTCGAGGCAGTAAAGGGCGGGCGGGGGAGAATCTAATTCTCGTGAGGCAATTAGAATGCGTAAATGACTCCATTATTATGCTTTATTGCAGCGCATAATTGAGAAGGAGAACAACTTCAAGCAACCTGGGGATCTATACCGATCCTGGGCACCTGACAGGTACGTACCTGTTACAGAGACTGGAAATACATTCAATACGAAATGTGTTTATCATCATCACCATATCTAACTTGTGATTCTGTGTGCCATTGTCTGACCTCTATATTTTCAGGCAAGAAAGGTTTATCCGGAGATGGGTTGGAGTTTTAACGGACCCACGGGTCACCCATGAGGTCCGGACCGTCTGGATATCTTACCTGTCTCAGGCGGATCGCTCTCTTGGTCAAAAGGTAGCATCCCACCTGAACATGAGGCCCAATATCTAAGACTGATGAGCGAAGAATATTGCGATCTATATAAGGATATGGCTGTATCTATGTGAGGTGATTTGAAAGGACCGATGGATCGTGAATCTTTTTTATTGCAGTATATCATGTATAATTAATAAACCGTTTGGATCTGGTCTGTCAACTTTCTCTATTTCATGTCTTGTGCTCCTCCTTTTGAAGGGATGGTGATCATGGATCAATCCTTTTTATTGCGGTGTTCTGTTGTTTACTGATTATGTGTATAAAAAAACAAGCATGACAATAAAAATCTGCCCACTGTCTATTTCATCTGTCGTGCTCCTCCTCATTTGATTCGAAGCTCTTGGTCGTATTGATTAGGAATTCGATTGTTCTGTCCAACAACCAACTGGCGGCCGGATATATAAAGGCTTACAAGTAATGAACAAAACCTTTGCATGTAAAACGGGTCAAGGTAATACATATCAACAGTAAAATCTGCGTTGAAACAGATGAAGCTGGGGATCCAAGGGTGGGAACCACAGTAGAGGCTTGTTTGAGAGGCATCATACAGGACCTACGTGAATTTCTAGGCACCAGTTAAGATTCACTATAGGATGTTAGGAACTCATTAATTAAGAAAATTCATTGAATCGTTACTTGGATAGAAGAACTATACCCATGGATGGCCTAACCTCTGGATTTCCTCTTGAACACATAACAATACGATATGGCCCAAACCATTCATTTCTTATGCAACTTAATTTGGTGCCTCTATCTCCATCTCTCATCCCTTTTCATTCGTTCCATACTCTCTGGTCTCCGACTCTCTCTCTGATGTCAGAAAGTAGGGAGAGATTTTTGGTCTGTGCAATGTGTGGGTGAGTAGACAGAATCGTTGGCAAGTGTGTGAACAAGGGATCTATATTTATATGAGGATTCAGGTAGGAAAAACATATAAATTGAGGTGGCCCTTCTTTCTACCAAAACAAATTCCTCAGGGTTTTCAAGTGGGATAAGCCTATGGCAAAAGTATATAGCGACAATGACCTATAAATGGTTAAACCTAACCCGTGTTTGATAGTTTGAATTCGGTTCCAAAAGTATTTGCAATATTCTCCGAATTCCTTTAATTATATATGCTCTCACATCGCCCAAGGTCTTCCAACCAATTCTTCCAACAACATAGGAAAATTGGACTTCTTATATAATTAACATGGTTGCTTACAAGTTACAAGGCCAACAAGAAAGGTGAGCCAATATAATGTTTTAAGAAGGATAAGGAGGACAACCACGTGCTTGGATCAATTGGATAGCAAGTTATTCCAACTTAATTAAATATTTCAAATTTGAGTTTGAGAATGCAACAACACTATAGATCTAGAGTCCCCAAGAAGGGTCTACAAATGATTCATATATGGAGTATTTTAAGCCCGTGGAGAGTCCATGAGAAAGAGGCTGACCTGAAATAGTGGGTGCCATTTCTAAGGAAAACAATCAAAGAAAAATAAGCTAGACATTTATAAAAGAAACAAGAAAAAATTACTTTCTTTCGCCTTTGCAGTCAACATTATATTTTTTTAGCTAAAAACAAATATATTTCTACTGAAGGCAATTCTATTTAAGATAATGTAGCTTTATGGTTTTACATTTTTTTCTGATACATAGTGTTACACTTAAAATTAGGGTTGGAAAAACAGGCTGTCAACCGGCCAAAAAATTTATTTAAAAAAATTAAAATATAAGTAAACAATTTTCTATCATGCAATTTTATTTTATTTTGGTCTAAAAATAACATTACCTTACTATATTTCTTTATAATCTAATAATATATAAGTATTAATATTTTATTATAATTTTAAATATAGTGTTATAGAAAGTTGATATGAAAAAATAAAATATTTTATACTATTTTTTAATGTTAAAATTTAATGTTATTTTTTTCTTTATAAAAAATATTGAGATAAAAAATATAAAATGTATTATTTAAAAATATAAAAAAAAAGGGGTTAGGGGTCAGTTTACCATAACTTTAGGGTTAGGCGGGGTGCCCACCCCCTCAGCATGATTGACCAAGACATTGTTTGGCAGGTTAGCCGTTAGCCCTACCTATTTTCTCAGTCCTACTTAAAAGTTGGACGTTGTTTTCATAGTTACGTGGACTCCAATCAATGTGAGATTTTTATACAAGGATGGGCTAGGTCCATAGGCATAGACGTAAGCTCTTTTTTTTTATATAAAAAAGTTTAGGTGGGTTCGGCACCGGTCCCTCACCAATGTCAAAGTACGGCCCCATAGCTCTTTGAGCACTTACGGACTTACGAGATCGTCTACCAAAGGAGCCCTCACAACGGTAAAAGAAATTGAACTCACCTCTTTGTGAGAGTTGAACCAATTTCTTACTATCTGTGCTAACTCTCATTGATCAGACGAAAGCTCTTACTTAAAGGGAACCTGGGAAAGATGTGCTTAGACCAATTAAGGGTGGGATCAAATTGTAGGGATTAGCCCCTCACATAACAATGTTTTGAACCTCCGTGAGGGGATGCATTATGCATACATTTATTTAGTAAATAATACCTCAAACATTGGTATCACTCAAAAGGAAGGAAGATTTCGTCATACCCTTGATTTGTGAGTGAGCCCAATCTACTGCCTAAAATTTTATACAAAAAAAATAATAATACCTCAAACAAGATTGCTTCCATTAAAAAGATATTTACGCTTTAAGGGGGGAAAACAAAGCGGAAAATGCGCTTGGTGCAGACCGTGGAGATTGCCTGAAGCAATTTTGATTCTTCGCTGTCTTCTCCAAGGGAGCAACCGTAGGCATCTCTATCCCACAAAATTATGATCTATAATCGTTTCACAAAGGAGGAGTATAACCAAAAAAAAATGCGACTAAAAAAGCCAAATTAGTACATACTCTAATAAATCGTTTGTAACCTCTCTTAAATTATCAGGGAGGATGTATGTGGATTATAAAGATTAAAATAAATCTTATTAATTTGGTTAAGCGAAATTAATTTTATTGGCAAAAATTGAAACAATATCAAATGAAACTCTAAAAATACCTAAATAATTTTAGTGCCTATAACCTATGAGCTGTGGCTTCCCCACTAGTCCCTTGTTCCTACAAAAGTAAGGAGATATTTGTTTTCAAGTGAGCTGGTTATCAATTGGGTTTGCTGTTGAAGTCTATTTTGATGGCTCAAGAGTGGTTTGACATATACAGTAGGATTATGATAGCAGTTGGTTTAGTTAATAATTAGTTCTGCTGGTCAAAAAAATTAATAATTAGTTCACTCTTCCAAAGTTGTTTATCGTCTCATCTTCTAGAGTTGGGGCTCCAATGTACAGCACCAAACCCCCATTTGCTGTTTTTCCCCCCTTCGCAGTGGTTAACTGTTTTTAATAAAACTCAGAGGTTTCGGTTTCTCTTGTAGGTTATGAAACACTGATATTCTCACAGCTGAAACCTGGGTATTGCTAGAGGGACTTGAGTTGTGCTGGGAGATGGGCTTCAGTAAAATAGAGGCTGAGGTTGATTCAGCTAATCTTGTTGACAGAATTAGGAGCTTTTTTTATCTCAACACACCATTTTCTTGCAAGCATAAGCTGTAGACAGATCCAAGGTTGTTGCCAGTGGCAGATGCTCTTAGCTTCTCTTAGTCACAGAATACGCAACGATATCGGATATGGAATGAAGCCCCCAATTAATGGCGTCGAACATATAATGAAAGAGGACTTGTATGGTGTAGGTGTTATGAGAAGAGTAAAAGTCCAACAGTATTTACGTTGGTTTTCACAGATCCAATGTTTTTGCCAGTGGCAGATGCTCTAGTTAATAAATGTTTTCTGTGTTTCCACATCCTTCAACCAATATTGCCAATGAATTATTGTCAAAGCTCCATATAGATTATGTCCCCCACTAGTCACATAGTGCACCAATTGGGAGATGAAATATTGGTTGGCACAGTGGAGTCATATTTGATGGCTCCAGATGATGCCCACTAGTATGCAGGATGATGAGAGATTCACAGGAGCAAATCAGTTCCACGCTAGAAACTATTCATATCTAATTTAGAATGTCCACATTTGATTTTTTAAAAAGTCTATATTTTATAAAAAATATTTTAGTAGGTATAAAATCTAAGAAAAAGATAATCTCTTAACTATTATTTTTTGTTACAGATGAGGATAATACTTTGTTATATTGACTATTAATAATCACTATATATATTTATACACACTCCTTTAGTTCATAGATAACTTTCAATAGATTAAGAAAATCTTAAAATTTATTAATTATTCTTAAAATTCAATAATTTCATTTCTAACTTTTTCTCCATTTAACATATATTATACCCCCATAAGAATAAAGTCAGTACAATAATAAATGAAAAATAAAATTATACATATATATAATTTAATCAGATGAGTTATAAATAGGATAACAAAAATTTTATTTCTCTGTCCTGTATATAAATAGCATCATAGAGGAGTATATACATGCATGTTCCCTACTAATGGTCTAAAGCTTATCATCATCTTATTATTTTTCTCGGGTCGTTCGTGGACAATGGCGTAGCATGCCTAATCCCTTTCAAATCGTTCTAGAATCAGGCTAATAAACTACACGTTGGCTAATTAAGTGGTTTATTATATTATTGGCTCATTGCTTATTACTTTTCGTGAATGTATATATATAGAAAATTAAAGCTGTGTTGTTGCTGTGGCTCCTGCAAAATGACAAACAGTTGACTCGAAAATATTTTCCTGCTCATGTTCTTCATTGTGTTGGTAATTTTGACTACAAACTCAAATAGACACTTCAAAGCAAATTAAGAAAATAATCTCCAGAACCTTATATATATATATATATATATATATATTGTTATAAATACAATATTGCCTGAATATAATCACCCGTCGTTCAAACGCAAAAATAAGCAAACTACAAACTTAAATGGACACTTAACGATTAAAGATCTCCAACAGGAATCAATCACTTCACTGACTTCTAAGATGGTCTTTGATAGAAAGGGTACAGCTCATAGCGAACATTACAACTAGGGTATAGAACTCTTCCTCCTTGCTTGCCATTACAGCACCAGTTAAGGTCTCCAATCACGCCGCTCAGACACCTTCTGCAATCTTCCGGCGAAAGGTCCGGCGTACACTGGGCTAGACAATATAGAGTTTGAAACCCTGAAATAAACGCTTCTTTCGTCGCATACTTCTTTTCACCCAAACCAGGTCTAGCCGCCACATCTGCCGTCTCGTTCATAGTGGTGAACAATAATCTCATGAAGCTCCCTGGGTTGGCGATGTTGCCGGTGTTCAAGAGGCCGAGCCTCGGCCTTGTGTCGACGGTGGAGAAGAAGGAGGTGTTGGAATATCTAAGCATGCATTCGTCATACCATATTACTGCCTCCTTCGAGAATTGGCAGTCGGAAGTCAATCTTTGGGTTGCCTCAACCACGCATTGGTGGCAGACCTCCAGGGTGACATCGCCACGGCACATGAAGAGGCCATATGCGGTGTCGCCTCCGCCCGCAGCTGTGGTGTTGTAG
>JANTPZ010083891.1:0-14590 GCA_025593235.1 Vachellia pachyceras
GAAAGAGTTTAATCCTTCGTAGTGTATTGAACCAAAATTTAAATTCCCTAATTGCAATATGCATCTAATAATCACATAATTGCACTGGAGCTGCATGGTAATAATGTATCCAGTAATTGGATAAAAAAGGGGAAAAACTTCTCTCATCTCGTGAAACAGTGACTACATGGGATTTTTTTTTAATCAAATAGTGACCATAGGAGATCATGAGACTAAAATTTGACCAATCCATACTATACATGTGTCCATTATAGTTTATAAGCTTAGCAAAGTGAGTTTATGACAACATAAAGCGAAAAAAGGTGCAAAATTAGTGAAAATGTTATGGTATGAAGCATTCAGCACAATTAATTTTTTAAAGGTGTAAATTTAACAATATTATTAACACTCTCTTAACACCGTTAATCAACTAGTATATTTTAGGGTCTAATGCTCTGCTTTAGGACAATTTAGATAATTAAAATTATTCATTTTTGCTTATTTTCCTACATAAAAGTTGGTATAAGTAATTTTTCCTTTTCAATGATAATCAAAACTACACTTTTTTGTTTAATTTTTTAGAATAAAAAATTAAACAAAAAGGACTAAGAAAGAAAATAGTGAAGTAAAAAGAAATAATTTTGATTATCATTATAAATATAAAATTATTTAGAATAGCTTTCATGAATGAGTTAAATAAAAAGGAGTAATTATCTAAATGATCCTAAAATGCAACCATAAACTCTAAAAATAGTAAAATATGTCAGCTGGTTAACGGCATTGTTAAATTTGCGCTCTTATTAATTGATTATTGCTAAATTTACACCCTTAAAAAGTTAATTGTGATTGTTGTTCCTACCAATAACTTCATTACTAAATTTGCATCTTTACCCTAAAATAATACTTTTCTAAATATTACTATCCATGTTCATTAATATAAAAGTCACTTGGGTTTTTCTTAGAGGATATTAAGCAAACTAGATATATTAATTTAAAGTATTTATCTATCATTTTTTTATAATTAATTTATCCAACTTATAAATTAACAATAATCTATATATACATAAATAATTTTGAAATAATGTATTTAGTTTTATTAATATAAAAAAAGTCAATTGACTCTTATATTAAGGATCAATGTTAGTATATCCTTTCAAAAAATACAAACCTTTGGCAAAAACCATGTAATGACAAAAACCATGTAATCTTTCCTAGACACAAGTTTCAGGTCATTAGATTTCGCTATAATTATTTTTAGTTATCCTTTAAACAATATACTTTGGTAGGTAGATACAGTTTTCAAATATTCATACATATTGTTAAATACTATAAAAGTTACACTTTCCAAGCACAAAATGTTTATTTTAATAATGTATAACCAACTCTTTACATTTTCTAAACACAATAACATACTATAGTAGAAAATATGCTATAAACGATTTACCATAATCTCCCAAACATATGTTAAGTTTGTCCAAAGCATATTATACTTTTTTTAACCAAAAGGAAAGCGAGACATTTAAAAAAAACACAGAAACCAAACACTACAAGGATATACAATATCAAATCAGCAAATAAAAAAATTATACACAAAGTCTCAAGGCAAAAAAGGAAAAAAAGAAAGTTAGCCTGAATAAGAAGTAACTGTGTGGTAGTCTTCATCAAATAGTTTCGGATTCGATAGAGATCTCCGTTCCTAATCAACTACTTTTTTCAACATGATCTACGGTGGTATAGAAACCATGAGCTCGCTCTGGAACTTTTGAAACACTCAAATTCTTATTCCTCAAGTCTGATTTTCATATCACCACAAACCTCCTATTTATACTAGGTTGTAGCTAGATAAGTACATTAAACTTCTTAATGAGAGGTTACATATGTTACAAAAACATTATGATGGAAAAATAAAACTGATGGACCATTAAAACCATTATGCAGCTATTCATTGCCTTCCGTTTAATCCTCCTCAGGTTGGATGAAACTTGCCCTCGAGTCAAATTCAACATTATCATCAAGATACTCGCATAATAGTGTGAAGCCAATCTACAAACTCATCTGGTAGAAGCTTTCCTTTAAATTCGAGAATGTCCACCTTTATGTCTTTATGGTGGAATCTCTGTATCCATGGTCGGTGGCTCTTAGTCAATGACGAACTGTCGCTACCCTCCTTACCTACATGTGCTTCTCTACATCCTTCCAATAAAGCTATTTGCAGCTATACAATAGCTTCCAATTCCTGTATTTGATGTCTCAACTCATTCATCTCCACCTTGAGCATTGATATGTCTTAAAGGCATTTTTGGGGCCTAGCAGCACACTTAGTGGATGGGGAAGAAACAAAAATGTTAAGAGGATAAGGGCAAAGTGGTAATTATAAGAATTTTGGGATTAAAAAGGAGTTTCGGGAAGTTCAAGGCTTAAATTGTAGATACAAAAGTTTAGGTGTGAAAATGGAATTTTGAAAAAATTTAGGGGTGACATTGTAATTTCGAAAAGCTCAGGGCTGAAAAAGAGTAATTTTGAAAAGTTGAGGAGTGAAAGTATAATTTTGAAAAGATAAGGGTGAAAATATAGTAATGTAAAGTATAGGGGATCCAAATGAAATTATGGAAGAGTTTAGGGGTCAAAGTGCAAATTCAGAAAGTTTTGCTGATGAAGCTGGTTGACGTGGCAGATAGGACACATGTCAAGCGCTGAGTAGGATGAGTTGGTGTTGACTAGGCAGGTCTACTGACGTGTCAGATGACGTCAGCGTCTTCAAACTCAAGTAGGCCGTGCGTCACATGGAATAGTGGCGACAATGCGTAGCTCTCCGGCAGTGGCACGTGCGGCATCTTCCCGTCGACAGAAAACTCCAGTCTAGGGTTTTCCGATCTTCTGAGCACGATGGCGATGTCTTTTTAGCTGAAAAGTCATTGGAAGCATGAGTTTCGAGACTGGCAGTGACCCTCTCCGGTTTGCTTCTCTATAACTCCTTTTTCTGGATGTTTTCAGGTGGCTCCGTCTCTCTGGAACCAGGCTCTAATACCAAAGATGGTACAAAAACCACTGAGCCCATTCTGGAACTCTTGAAACACTCAAATTCTTATTCCTCAAGTCTAATTTTCATAACACCGCAAACCTCCTATTTATACTAGGTTGTAGCTAGACAAGTACATTAAACCTCTTAATGGGAGGTCACATATGTTATAAAAACATTATGATGGAAAAATGAAATTGATGGACCATTAAAACCATTATACAGCTATTCATTGCCTTTATTCTTCCATTTCATACGGTTTATAAGTTAAATACATTAAAAGAGTTTTGTCTCAACTTGTGTGAACGTGATTTTTGTAACGTTACAACGGATGTGCCCTAAACACATCACTTTACCATATAGTTTCATGCATGATTAAAAACTTCGATCATCCTATTTTACATATTATTTTGCTGAATCATTCAATGCTTAGTGTAATATCACATGGCACTGGACACATATCTCTGCACACAAGAACTCTAAACACAGTCCAAATTTTGAATACAATGACAGTTTCTATTCATTGAGGTCAAATCTGAAATTAAAAATTGCAATGAGCAATTAATAATAGTAATAACTTCTATTGATTTTGGAGTTTACTATTGATAGCCATAGGCATTTTGGTCAAACGGTTAGTGAGACAGAAGGAAGTATGAATAATGAATCTCAATAATAATAATAATAATAATAATAATTAGATAGTAGAATTTGAATCCTATGTCACTGTGCAAATAATGTGCTCCTTGGACTTTGAGCATTTTTTTTAAAACAGTTTTTTAACATTAATATTTTAAAAACATAAACCAGATTGTCGCCCCCTACATAAATGAAAAATGTGGTGGGGGGAAATTATTTTTAAATCTGTATTAGGGGTAATTTATATTCTTAAGATTTTTTTATTGCGTGAAAATATCAAATCCATATTTAACTAATGACTGCATTTACTATATCAAATTAAATCAACATTTTAAAATGCAATTAATGATTATTTTCTTAAATGTTCCTGAAATTATACATGGAAAGTATAGTAAGCTATTGAATAGAATGACTTAAGGGTTCGATTAATGTTTATATTAGGATTCGATAAATTACTTTCCCTGATTTTTAAGAGATATTTTAAGTATATGGTTTAAATACTTTATTAATCAGGTATTCAATACTATCTTTAATCCCTCAAATTTGCTTTCATTTTGGTTATGGTCCCTCAAGTTTAATTTTATTTTATTTAAAGATTAATTCATATGATCAAATAAAAAACTATTTTACCCTTTGAAAGATCACAACACTTTGTTTTAAATTTAAGAAATCAAAAATAAAATGAATCAATGGACAGAGAAAATTGTGACCCCTTATTAATTTGATCGCAAATTAACTTTTATCACATTGAACATAAGCCATTTTATTACGTTATTATATTAAAAAAAGAACTTATTTTAATTATTTATATATATTCCAAATGCATAAGTTGAACCCATAAGATAGTATAAATTATTATTATTTATCTAAGATAACATAAATTATTTATGTATATTCCAAATCTGAACAATATTTTACATTTATCTCCAAATTAATGTAACGCCTCTCCCTCTTAAAAAAAGAAGAAAGTTTTATTCACAATTTCATCAGAATCAGATATTCATTTTCGTCAACCTTCAATGTAAAGTTCTCTTCCCCTCTCTCTCAACTATAATCCCAAAATCTCAAAGTAATTTCATCTTTTTTTAATTTTCAGTGATTTAAACATCATAAATTGCATGCTAATCTATGTGATTTTTTTCACAATTACCTGTTAATTTGAAACCCTGATTTTTTTATCTTTTTGACAAAAAAAAAAAAAGATCTTTGTTTTGGGCATACCGATGGATC
Source organism: Vachellia pachyceras (assembly GCA_025593235.1). Taxonomy (NCBI): domain Eukaryota; kingdom Viridiplantae; phylum Streptophyta; class Magnoliopsida; order Fabales; family Fabaceae; genus Vachellia; species Vachellia pachyceras. The sequence continues at coordinate 4,865 of JANTPZ010083891.1, forward strand.
AGTGGATATTATTGTCTCCTTATATATTTTGATTGCAATGATAAATTTTATTTAATTATTGTTATGATTGATATACCTATATGCAAATGAAACTGATCTCATATATAATACTCTTTTTATTTTTTATCAGTCTTAGATTTTGGCTTTAAGTTTTGGGATGAAAAAATATGTTAACTAGCTTGATCCATAATCTATATCATGCATTTTAGATGGTTTAAATTTAATTTTATATAAATAATTTAAAATAAAGATAATCTATAATCGACACTTCTAAAAATATATATATATATATATATTTATCATAAAAAATTGTAGATTAAAAATTTTAAATTTGGATGTTTAGATCAGATATTGGATAATCTAAATTTCATTACAGCGATGAGCACACGCTGTGATGAGTAATGAATAGATTTTAATTGGTAGTATAATTTGAAATGATCATTGAACTTTCATACTTGAAATTAGATCTTTTTTCTTATTATTATTAATTACTCGTAATTTTTGTTGGAGCTCTCCATTATTTGTTTGGATCCCTGAAACCCATTTACAGTTCAAAAGGCTGTAATGAATTGATTTGTGTCCATATTATATATCAATCTGATTAAATATTTATTTTAACATCAGTATCTTCAAATTGTGTATTTGAACTAGTTTAATTTTTCTCACAAATGATAGAACTTAAATTAGTTATGTAGAAGAATCATTATTTGTTTTTATGAACTTAAGAATATCGCTTTTGGAATAAATGTACATAAATATATGTTACTCATTTCTAAACATTCCCAATTTATTATTGCATTCTTCTTATGGTGATTCTTAACTGGCAATTCATGCAAATACCCTTTTCATATATGTGTTCCTTTTCTGTAATTATTTTCTCAGATTTCAGCTCTGAATCAAGCTACTAGTAATGGATGCTCAAAAGATGAAGCAATTAGTTGAGGATGGATCATCGTCTTCATCTAACAAGAAGGTGGATGGTGTGATGAAAGCTCCAACCAAGCTGTTTGATTTGAATCTGTTGCCAGAAGATTCAGAAGAAGAAGAAGAAGATGATGATGATGATGAGTTTTACATTGAAATATTTGGAAGTGTTGATGAAACCCCTCAAGTTGATCTGAATCTCCCTAATAATGTAAGTTTCTTCATATATACATGCATGTATGTATTTAATTTCATTTCATGTCTCAGACGAACTAGTCCGATACTAGAACAACCAAATATATATCATTGATATTTTGACATTTTACTTCTGGATTTGAAACCATGAATTATGGTTCCTTCAAATGTCTTTTCATTGCCCTTGAGAGCATTTGACTGGGATAATGCATGGACTGAGATTACTTGAGGCATAGAAGTTGTTGAGCCTTACTGCTATAAGATATACACAAACAACGGCACACATTAATTAGATATATTAGCCAACTAGACTTCTCTAGGATGCTTCATCCACCATTCTTTTGATTTATTGGAGAATTCATAGCTCTGCATTTTTCGATATATGTGTGAAGCATTTGTACAACTTCCTTAGTGTTCTTTTTCTTGAAAAATTTGAATTCTGTTTGATCTTTGATGATTTCAAGCAAGTGGGTGATATGTTAATCTCACATCATCCTTCTTCATGCCTTGTTTGTCTAGAATTGAGACCTTGGGAGTGGAATCAGAATTCCATAACTAAGATTTTGTTATAATGGAATTCATTGTCATATCATTGTTACAGAAGGGGGCTTTCATGTCTCTTTTTAATGTCCGTTTGGATCAACGAACCTCTCACCTCCATTTTTAAATCTTATTAAGAATTTATTTGAAAGTCCGTTTAAAAATAATTTTTGTGGAGTTCGAGGCAAAACATAAATTTTGGAGAATAGATTTTGGAAGAATAGCTTTTATGGATTCCGAGACAAAATTTAGGTTTTAAAATGTGATTGTGTTTGGGAAATTATTAGCTTTTACGAAGTTCGAGGTAAAAAAAGTTGGAAAGGGGAAAGAGAAAGAAAGAAAGAAGGGAAAGAGAAATTTTATTATAAAAGAACATGATTTAACAAGAAAAAAAGCTTATTTAAAACCTAAATTTTAGAAAATATGAGTACTTAGACAAAATTTAGGTTTTAAACGTGACCCAAACAGACCCTAAATCATTAAACAAACCTTTTAGAGCTCATTTATCATCAAAACAAGATGAAGCACATGATTAGATCATACAAAATTCAATATCTCATTAGAACAAATCGAAAGTGTTGGTGCATGCTGTGTTGTTTGAGCTCAGGGTTATGTTGTTTGGGCTCTGGTCCTTTTTTTTTTATTGTTCTAAACTTTATGTTGAACATTGCTACTGTCCAATAAATTAAAACATAAATAATTATGTCCAAAAAAACCAAAAATACTTTAAACCCAACCTAGCATTCACTAGGCCTGAAAAATGACTACTTAGATTCCATAATTCACACAACATACCCTTACCATTCCTTAAACCAATCCACTTAACACATTAACACAGTCTCTAATGCCTCAAATTTACCATCAAGTCCCTTACAATACCATACCATTCATAAGCATCATATAAAGCCATTACCTCAACTTCCCACACATTATGACTAAATCATCTATGTTCATCAAATTAAAGCATAATATAAGATAGGCTATATATAAGTCCACAAAATAATTCATTCAAAAATCAAGATTTTAACCAACAATTAAATTAATCATCAAACCACAGAGGAAGAATATGGTTTCATTTCATTCAAATATCCAAGTTCATTGGTACATATCCATCATGCATGTGGATTCCATCTAAGATCAACCAAAGGGAAGCCTATATATACCATCATATATCCTACAACATCACTAAATCCATCATCCTGATTACATAAGTAATTAAGTTTAACAAGCCATTATTTATATATAGGAAAATTTATTGGGAGGTCCCAAATAAGGAACTTATTTAATGAATGATCCCAATTTTGAAAATATTTATCAAAATGTCCCATTGACAACATGATGTCCTATGCATTGACAACACCATACCCTATATTGACAATACCTCATGTTGTCAATGGGACCTTTTGATAAATATTTTTAAAATTGAGACCATTCATTAAATAAGTTCCTTATTTGGGGCTTTCCACCAAATTTCCCTTATATATACACCTAGTACTGTATCTTATAACAAAAAACAACCAAGTATGTATATATTATTTCCACCAAAATACACCAAAGAGTAAAATAAATCTATTCTTTCAAGATAATTAAGAGAGAACCATTCCCTTATACATCTATGTGACATTACCAAAGAAGTGCATAGTATGATTTTCATCCACAAATGCTTTTCATTCAAAACTATACATGTAAATGTAATTAAGTTCTATTACATGTCTATGCACCGCAAGATCTAGATCCAACTAAGTCATGTTATTTCAAAACCATATAGTTAACACATAGGCTACAGGTACACATCTGAATGGCCAATCAATAACACTTACATACATGCATGCATGCATCATGCGCTAGCACAAAAAAAAAAGAAGGCATTTAGATCGGTTAAAATGGACATTTAGCTAGGTTTGATACGAAACCATCTAAATAGAATCAGTGTTGGAATATGGACCACCCTTGATGGATTAGGCCTAAATCTATGGGTTAGATTATATGCGTAAACATGGACTCTTGTGGGAAGATATACATATGGGGAAGTGGTTCTCCAAAGAGAGCAGACATAATGCACAGAGAAAACAAGTCTTCTCCCTTCCCTTTCTCTTCAAGAGAATCCTCTCATCTCTTCTCCTCTTGCTTTCGGTGTTTTTGCTGTGTCTTGTGTTTGGATCCACCATTGTGATCCGAATTCCACGTGGGTATCTGCAGATTCGTAATTCGACATCTCCAGGTACGCCCGAAATCCTTCAATCAGTTTAAAAAGTTAGACATCTTTTAGATCAATTATCCAATCTGTCTAGAAAAGATTCTTAAAATTGGTCTAAAAAGTATGACTTTTTAAACCAGGTGTAATAACATATAAGTCATGAAGTAGCCAGCATATAAACCTGAGCGACACATGTTACGACACCCATCTCCAAGAATCAACATTACACATTTTCTATAACCTATCCAAAAGCCGAAATTACCATGAATACAATATTCAAAGTCTTAAAACTCATCAAACTCATTAGTTCAAACTGCTTGTGGATTAAGTGTAGGTGTGACCTGGGGACAACAGAGTTACGTTGATTAGCTCAATATCTTCTATGTTTTCTTAATAACGGGTTTTGAACTTAGAAAAAAAGGGATTGCTTCTATAGGTGTAAGAACTCAAACCACCCCACGCGCGCGTATACATTCTTGGCTCTGAGTTTTATTGATAGTGTGATATCTTGTTGAAGTTTTAGTATCAGTATGTGTTTGTTTAATTTTTCAGTTTAGAGGCTCCCGAAGGTAATGCTAATTAAGAAGCAACGATTTTTTTTTTTGAAGTTGTAGAATTCTTGATAATTAACGTGTATTTCAAACAGGCTATTTCGTGTTCTTAATTAGCTGTTAATACTGTTCCCTTCGCAGACTCAATGATATGGCCTTGTTCGCTTTTTATACACTTGGCGATTTGCCAAGCTGATTAATTAATTAATTAAGTGAAGGTTTTAGAACATATCTGAAGGGTGTTTTGGTTGCTCTCGGTACCCACACGAACCGGATGACAGTGAAAGACACAGTTATATCACATAGCAATAACAGATAATAGTCTCTGGGAGAAGGGAAGTGATTTTTCTACTAGATCCGAAAAGCTTGCTTTTTTCATCACTTCATTCTCTATTTATAGAGAAGACATACGAAACAATTTTTCCCATCTCAGAAGTCATATGTTCCACCAAATTATGAATAATTGTTGCCTTAGGATGATTAAAATTTTAATCTTTTTATGGAACATTACCCCTCACAACGTCATATTCTTGTGTATTACATTTTCTTTCTAAGTTAATGGATTAGGCCTAATTTATTAAGGGTGGATTAACCCATTTTTCAATATTAAGCTTTTTTCTCTTACTTGCTATCTAGTATCGTTCTGATCCTTAATATAAAATATCTTTTAAAGATATTGATTTTGTGAGACTTGCATGCCAAATAAATTCTAGATTTCACAAGAAAAATATGTCGAATAGGCTTGTGCATATATGTGTGCATGTTATAGGTGATATATATTCAATTCAATCATGATTCTTGCATAGATCTTATATATATGGGTTAATACAATATATGATACTTATATAGTTTTCCTTTTGATCTGTAAATCATCAAACCATAGGTTTTTATCCTTCAACTTTCGTTCTGTCTAAAATTTTAATACCTATAATTTAATAAACATATGAATCATTTTTCCTTGAAGGACCAAAACCTACTGTTTGAAATTATCTTGACTAAAATCAAAATAAGGGAAAATTATAAGAACCAAACAATAGATTGATTCTCTCTCTGTATATGCACTGTATATCAATCTCTCTCACACACACAAACACACTCATTGTTAGTTAGATTAACAAAAATCATATTTTGAGAATGTAACAGGAAGTAGTGGAAGCAAATTCAAATTCAAATGGATTGGTTGTTCCTCAATTTCCAACTTCCGGTGGACACAACAACAATGTCAATGATGCTTCCATCATCTTCAACAATACTACCACCACAGCTTCATCAGCAACAAAAATGGTGACACCCTCCCATCATCCTTTTGATGACAAGAGGAAATTAGTTCGTCCCAACGACGGCTCTTCCACCAGTTCCGGCATCCCGAAGACCTTACGCCCTCGTCAGCCAGAGCCGAACCATGGTCGGCGAATCTGCTCAAATTACAATTGCCGGACAAGAAACACTCCCATGTGGCGTAAGGGGCCTCTAGGTCCAAAGGTGATGATCAACAAACTTAACATTCTCAAAACCTAATTAAATTTACATAATCAATAATACTTGTTATATATGATCTGATGGTTTTATTTTTCAAAGATGAATTCTATTTGAGTTATTGGGAGATTGATTCTGACAAAAAAAATAGTTTTTAAAATAAACCCTATGTGAAATGTCAATCTAAATGGATTGGATCTTAATGCTTTTTTTAAGCCATCGCTTCATCCACAAGGATAACCGTTAGGTTAGAATCTAACGGTTCAAAATTGCTGCTTTTGTTAAATAATTAAACATATGTAATTCATTCAGTGAAACTATATGCGTGTTTGAAAAGTGATTCCTAATCACATTACATACAAACCGAAATAAAACTCCTTTCATATGCTTGCCTCGGAATCCGTAAAATTATTCTCTTCACGGATTCCCAAACACACATTATAAGATTTGGCTATTAGAGTCTGGACATACTTTCAATAGTTGGAATATATATGATTTTTGGGGTTAATTAATTTGAAGCCAATAACAAAAAAAACATAGTTTAATTAAGAAATTCAATTTAAATGAATGGGAAATGTGGACAACAATTGTGTTATTAGCAATTGATTATTTTGATATGTTCTCAATGTTTTCTTTCAATTACTAAATATTCTTAATATTTTTACTTTCTTATTCACATTTTTTTTAAACAGACTCTATGCAATGCATGTGGAATTCAGTATAAGAAGCAAGTGTCAAGCAGAGGAAGTGACTTGGTGTGAAGCTACAATTTAAGTATAAAGGGTTCATCCATGTAATGTTGCCTTTATATTTAGCTCTTGCTCAATCCAATTATCTATATTTTTATTATAAGCCCAAATAACTCTTAAAAAAAAATACTTGGGTTGTTAGTGTATTTTTTTTTAATATTATTACCCCATATGAGGATAAATAGTCAGCATAAATTTTAGCTTTGACTAAATTATATATAAACTTTCTTTACCAAAAAAATATTATATATAAACTTCTTTGATGAGTTTTATTGAAATTTAATAGGAATTATTTTTAAAGTATATAAAATTTTTGTTGAGATAAAAATACATGAAGTGGTAGTTGATTGAGAATAATCGACACGTATGTTAACATATGTTACATGAATGGATAATTTTGGAAAACAAACCAAATGAAAAATATGCCTTTCTTTGAGAAAGGATTTTAAATAAAGATATTCAAAAATTACTTGATGACACATTAGTTTACGAAATTACCCAGATAGCGACTAATTTTATAAAATACTTTGTGGAATTCAATGTATTTTTCCAGTAATTAAATAATTAAAAAATGATTTATAGTGAATTGATAAATAACAACCTCCAATAAGTTGATCCTATTTATAAGAAGCTTTGAAAGGATGTCTAATTTTCTTCGTGGAGTTACGATTTTACCCCCATTTAATTACTTATATTAATATCATTACATTTGTTGTATTTATTCACACTCTCTCCCCAATGCATACTGTGATTATTCCAATATTTTACTTATGTTATAAAATATGATGTGTGGTGTGAATGTTCTTATGATTTATGGAAATTCACCTCATGACATTATGTTCTTTAACTTTCAATTAAAATGTCTTAAGCATGTGTTCCCCCAATTATACCATTAAGTTGCTTAATGTCATTGTAACTTTTTAAATTTGTATCAATTCATTCAGGCCTATAAATAGGGACAATCACTAAGTATTTGAACACTGAAGTGGTGAATAAGAATATACACTTTCTCTCCCTTTCTCTCAATCTCTTATACTATTCTCTTCCATTCTCAAACCCTCTCATTTTATAAAAAACGTTAAGAGAAAAGATAGCTTTTTAGTTTTTTTCATATTTATTTTTTTAAATTAATTTTGACTAACTCCATGATCATCCTCATCCAGTAAAACGTTCGTTGCAAAAAGGAAACAAAAAAAGAAAAGAAACGTAGGGGGTATGCTCCTTGTGATGGTCCATTGAAAAAAAAAACACTGAGTTACTGTTAACATGAAACAACTGCCCAAATAATATAAAATGAATTATCAGTTAAAATTAGTTAAAATTAATGAATGCATAAGAGATATAATTTTTTTTTTCAAACATACCATTATTTATGAAGGTAATGAGTGTGTGAGAAAATGCGTAAAAACCGATGAGAGAAACATATAATTAATTGGAGGTAAAACTAAAAAATGTATTAAATTTTTGGGCAGAGCAAAAGTGTTGCTATATGATCATGCATATAAGAAAGAACGTTGCTTATAAATAGGATATGAGAGGCTAGTATATTCGTTATCATAAATTTAGTTGACTTATTTCTAATTAACCGAAACTAACCTTTTAAAAAACTCATCTTGACCAGAATTCCAAATTAGAAAATGGTTTATCCTCTTGTTGATAATAAGATTATATTGTTAGAGATAAAGCCATTCTAACCACAAAATCAATTAATGGTCTTAATCCTGCAAACCAATAACTATGAACAATCACATCACAAATCAAAGTAAATCCAATCCTTAATTATATTATCTCACATTTCAAAAAACGGATTTTTTTTCTTGCCGTTCAAAAATTATTGCTTCTTTATCGCTATGATTTCTCTTTGCTTTCTTTTCTGAGTCAAAGAAGTTTTCTTCCATTTTTTTTCTTGCTTTATTGTTGACAAATGGGAGAACCTCTAAAAACACCAAGAACACCAACGTTGGATCTGCACAACATTTTCTTTATGCCAAAGACTCTGTATTTGAAGGAAATTGGAAAGGTTTACAAAAATCTTGTCACAAAGAAGCATTTTGATAAAAGTTCTCGTAACAAGGAGAAACACCATGAGGTAAACTTTAGATTTGAGCCTTGTTATTGTCATTTATTTTCATTTTTCTTTGTTTAAATAAGAAATTATTTGGATTTTGGCTATAATCACCTGAGTTTTTGAGATAAACTCATTATGTAATGAAATTCGCCAACAATACATAGAGTGAGAGAAATGAAAACCCAAAATCCACTTCAACAAGCAAATTGATCAAGTCATTGTTTGGCCTACCCTTTTGCAGTGAATTTTGTATAAAACAAAACTATTTTCACATTATTATCTCATGAAGCATAAAATTAATGGTTAAAATGCAAATATATCTTGAAAATTTTTGTTTAGGAGTAATGTTGTACCAGAAGTTTTAAAATTGAGCAATATTAAAATGTTAATAGTTAATATCAATTTTTTAGTGGTCAATGTTAGTCTTCTAACAGATTGAGGGCAACATTATTTTATTTTAAAACTTTATATTACTCCTCACAAAACTTTTACGGATTTGGGACAAATTTATATTTTAACCCTAAAATCAGTTGTTCGCTACTAACCGAAACATTCTACTCCTAAAGCTATATGCAAAACCCTACCCCATCTATTGAGTTTAATACTTCAATGTATCCCATTAATCCTAACTAGTGATTGTGAATAGTATAGCCATGTGTGTTTATGTGTAGACTACATAAATTGCTTACTTTTTAGTTTACTTTAAATTTTATCACCAAAATATTCTCATACAAGGTTGACACACGCATCAAAATTCACTACTAGAAAAATGCGATTTAGCGACGGAAAATCCGTCGCTAAATGACTATTTTCTGTCGCTAAAACGAGGGTCGCTAATATTTTCCGTCGCTAAATGGAAATTTTCTGAAGGAAACTAGCCATTTAGTGATGGATTTTTCCGTCGCTAAATGATATTTTTCTAGTAGTGATTTACCCATGAGTTTCTAACATTGATATAATGTTCTGAGAGTGTATTCAAAGAAAGGGAAAATCATTGAGGTCCAAGAAAAGAATATAACCACCAAA